>CAJQZJ010034102.1:31121-54469 GCA_907164525.1 Lophiomys imhausi | reverse complement strand
GAAGGAAGGAAGGAAGGAAGGAAGGAAGGAAGGAAGGAAGGAAGGAAGGAAGGACAAGCTAATATTGCTGATGGTCATAGACTCAAAATTGCTCTAAAATACTTGAAAACAGACTATACACATAAAAAAAAAAAAAAAAGATTATCCACCATGAACCATGACCAAGCTGGCTTTATCCCTGAAATGTAGGAATAGTTGAACATATGCAAGTCAATAAATGTAGTAAACCATAAAAATGGATTTTAAAAACACAAAATCACAGGATCATCTCAATAGATGCAAAAAAAGCATTTGACAAAATCCAATATACCTTCATAATAAAAGTCCTAGAGAATGTAGGACTAAAGGGAACATACCTCAAGCATAATCCCTCACTGCATTCTAAATATTTGCCCTTATAAGCACAGATAAGCATATTTGTCACCCTGTATCAAGGACACTTGTCTTTGCAACAGAGAACATTACAGAAAACCACAACCAGACAAAAAGCAGATCTGTAGAGCCCAGTCATAGTGGATACCCATCTAATGCTACAGTTCCTGCTCTTAAGGCTCAGAGGTCATTTTAGAAGTAGGGGAAGCAAGGCAGAGGATTGGGGAGCTTGCTATGAGATACTGTCTCCTAGTAATGTCCAAAGTCATGCCCATAATGCCTTACCTACATGACTACATCAACTTGAGCTGAGCAGTGACAGCAACAAACCCGCTCCTGTGCACAGGGTAAAGTCCAGAAGGCCTCAGCCCTACACAGAAAACTACAGGAAAGTACATAAGGATGCAACCTGGAGAAACTGTCCTCCTCCCCAGGGGGAAAGCACACTAATTGGTTAGCCAATATCAAGTGGTCAGCCCTGAAAACATACATACAATTAACAGGATACAAACTGAGCAGGTTATATCAAAAATACGTATGTATATACATATTGTCTTAGGGTCACTATTGCTGCTATGAAACACCATGACCAAAAGCAAGCTGGGAATGAAAGGGTTTATTTGGCTTACAACTTCCACATCTCTGTTCATTATTGGAGGAAGTCAGGGCAGGAACCTAGAGGCAGGAGCTGACCCAGAGGTCATAGAGGGCCACTGTCTTTAGTCTTGCTCTGGCTGCTTTCTTATAGAAGCCAGGACTACCAGGGCTGGGATGGCAACGCCCACAATGGGCTGGTTCCTCCCCCATCAACCACTAATTTAGAAATGCCCTACAGGATTATGTATAGCCCAATGTTATGGAGACATTTTCTTCATTGAGGTTTCCTCCTATCTAATGACTCTAATGTGTCAAACTGACATAAAATTATCCAGCACATGTGTTTGTGAGCCCACACATACATACATATCAGCAATTTAAGGAAAAGAAGAGGCCATGAATCTGAAAGAGACCAAGGAGGGGCAAATTGGAGGGTTTGGAGGAGCGAAAGGGAGAAGGAAAATGATGTAATTGTATTATTATATCAAAAATAAACTAAAAAATACATTAGCTACAAACAGACAGATGCACAGTTAAAAATGAAAAATGATACAACTCCCTAATCTATATAACACTGATGTTTGCAAGAATTTATTAATCATTTTAATAAATCATTTTTAATTAATGAAGATTTAAAGATGAAATCTAAGAGGATTTAAAGATGATAAAATCTACCCGCAATTTACAGTTTGTAATGATATTAGAAACAAAGGGATTTGGCTTTCCTTTTGAAGCAAAGGAAACTGACATTCAAGAAATCAAGCAGTTTTTAAATGGTATGCAGGGGACTAATACTTTGATTCATAACTAAGTCTACCAAGGCTCCTGTTCTGCACTACTGTAACATAATGATAATGTGTAACCATGCCTCAGAGGTGTTTGTGCAAACAGTAGGCATTGAAAAATGTTGCTTCAAAAGAAATCACTTAATTTTTGTGTTGATATTGTTCCAACTCTTTTCAATGATTTATGAGTTGCCCAAAAATATATTATGTTATCAATGAAATATTTAACATATTTAAACATGTAATATCAATGGGAAATTACTAAAGGTACGGAGTCATTTATGTTATAATGTCTAAGTATTAAGACACATTTCTGCATCTAGTATTTGTTTGAATTCACTCAGAACTTCTTCCTTTACTTATTCACTATTTAGTTGTGTCTGTTCAGCTTCCTCACAGCGTTTCTGTTTTGTAAATAGTAGTTCTAGGAACTAAATGGAAGTTCCAAAAGCAACATCAGAGTTAGGTGGGAAGGTAAAAGCTCACTCTTGAGCTCTAGCCTGAGTTTTCGGATGCCCAATGCTGTCAATCAAGATTTATTGAATATCCACAGGTTATGATGTGATTTGGCCTAGGTGGAAGACAATAATGGTATTTGTAGACCCATGATGGATTTCTTGCTTTCCAAAGTGGTGGAAAACTGCCAAGATGCTAATATGATAGGGGAAATGCTGTGTCCCCACCCCTCATTTGAATTCCAACAGTAGAATCTGAAACTATCCCTTGGTATAAAATGCACTGGTGTCTACTCTGTGAATACTTAGGCTGTAATAAACAGTTTCTTTAATGATCCATTTTATTTCTTAGATAAGTTTTTTTTTGGTTTGTCTTAAATTTTAGGGATAGATATTTGTTGCTTTTTTTAATGTTTATTACTTCAAGTTCCATCTCCATCATAGTACACTCTTTCCACCCCTCCCAGTTCCACCCTCCCACCCTCTCCTCACTCTCCCACCCATCCCACTCCTCTGATGTGGAGTGTCCCTACATATCAGCCCCTCTCAGTTCAATAGTCATATGAGGGCTAAGAGCTTCCTCTTGCACTGGGGGCCTACATAGTAGCACCCCCAGGGCAAATTGTCCCATCAGTAGGAAACAAAGCCTATGTTCCTGATCCTTTTGGTATATTGGTTGTAGGATAGTTATCCTGTACTATATGCCTAAAATCCAATTATAAGTGAGTAGAAGCCATGTGTATCTTTCTGAGTCTGGGTTAGCTCACTCAGGATGCATAAGGAAAAGAACACTGTCATTGGAACAAAATGGCAACCTACAGATTGGTAAAGATCTTTACCAACCCCACTTCGGACAGAGGGCTAATGTCCATAATTTATAAAGAACTCAATAAATTAAACACAAAGAAACCAAATAATCCAATCAAAAAATGGGAAATAGAGCTAAACGGAGAATTCACAAAGGAGGAAACTCTAATGGCAGTGAGACATTTGAAGAAATGTTGCCTTTTTTTTTAATCTAAAAAGAATGCATAGAAACCCAGCCCCATTCCTCTACCTCCTATTTTCAGGGGGGAAATTAGGATATAAGAACTAGCCTGTAAATTATGACTGTTAGGATATTGTTCTAGTTACTTTCTACTGTTGTGATACATAAAATTACCAAATGCCACTTGGGGAAGAAAGACTTCAATTCACCTAATAATTCTCAAGTCACAGTTCTTCACTGACAGAAGTCAGGGCAAACACTCAAGAAGGAACCTAGAGGCAGGAAATGAAGCATAAGGCATGGAAAAGGGCTGCTTTCTGGTTTCCTCTATATGGTTTTCTCAGCTTGCTTTCTCAGGGGCATCTGTGCAGCGATTACCCCTCCCACAGTGGGCTGAGTCCTCCCACATCAATATTAATCAAGAAAATGACTTACACAGTTGCTATAGTCCACCCTGATAGAGGTAACTCCTCAATTGACATTCCAGTTTACTAGAGATGAAGTTAGCTGCTGTCAAGTGACAAGAAACTAACTAGTAGCTATGATTAAAAATCAGTTTGCTTCAAAGTACTTTCTCAATTTGCTATAACATAAAAATGGAAACAAGGCCAATGATCTATTCTAATCCAACAAAATAACTATTAAATGAGGAAATTTTTCAAAGAATGACAACATATGTGATCGGAACTTTGTCAATTTTCTATCCAAATGCAATCTATTTCTTTATCATAAAATATAATCTCCATGAATTGTAAGACAGGCACATAATGATTACAAGAGAACAATTAACTCCATGTTGCAGCCTAGAAAATCAGTTAGAATCTTCTCAAATATAAAATCTTACACTTTAGACCAGATCAAACTCTAGGGAAAATTAGAAAAAAGAACAATATCTATCTGGCATTTGACTTATTTCTATAATTTAGAATTTTACAATTGTTATGAAAATAGTGTTCCCTTTAAACAACCTGCATTCCTCTGATTACTTTAACTTCTTTTCCTTTAAAATGTTCACATATTCATTGATTCATTCATTCATACATACATACACACACATACGTACATATGTATATATGTACGTATGTGTGTGTGTGTGTGTGTATATATATATATATATATATATATGCAGAATACCTGGTGGAGACCTGTCTAGGCCCTGTGCTTGCGGTTTCAGTCTCTGTGAGTTCATATGCACCTTATTAAGTGATTCAAAGAGCCTTGTCTCCCTGGCATCCTTCATCCCCTCTGGCTCTTACTTTTTTTTTGCCTCATCTTCCAATGAGGTTCGCTGAACTCTATGGGGAGGCACTTAATGGAGACATTCCATTTAGAATCTCTTTTCCCAAAATGTCTGACTGTAAGTATCTGCATTTGTTTCTAGCTGCTGCTGTACAAAGCTTCCTGTGACTGGATAAGGCATTGGTCTTACATAAGGAGATTTTAAACACAAAAATAATGTTCATATATTAATGGGAAAGAAGCTTAAGTACACAGACTCAACAGATACACAGAAATGAACAGACTCCTTAAAGCTTAAGAAATAATCACCTTCTCACTACATCCCTCTGTTGAGAATACTCTTTCCTCTGTGTTTAAAACTCCTGGCCAAGCCTTATGGTCCAAGTCTATAATCAAAGGCTGAGACAGTCCAAAATCCACCTTGGCAAAAGAGTGCAATCAAAGCAAGCTTGGGCAATGAGATCCTGTCTCAAAAAACAAACTCAAAACCTGGAGCTGAATTTAGAAGTGTTGCATATTGATATAGTTCTTGTCTATCATATGAAAAACCTGAAGTTTAATGCCCAATATCACTATTAAATATAGAAATAAATAAGCCTCTTTCCCTTTCAATTAAATGTGCTCAACAACCTTTCCTTAGTTGTTCACTGTACTTTTACCATTATAGAAAATATTTGGTGGACATATAAATATGTATATATAATACTAAATACCATCTTTAAGGTCAGCGGGACTATTCAGCAGATATAGGCACTTGCTTCAAAACCTGGTGACCTAAATTCAATCCCCAAGACCCAAATGGTAAAAAGAGAGAACCAACTCCTACAACTTGTCCTCTGAGCTCCACAAGCAAACCATGACACACACACACGTGCACACACACACACGTGCACACACACACACGTGCACACACACACACTTTAAATAAGCTTTCTTCCATTTCAATGTAATGCATCCAATAATACATTCTCTTAGCTATTTCCAGTATTTTTCCTACTGAAGAGAATATTTAGGTGATACATATCCATATATATAGTACTCAGTACCATCTTCATACTTTTTAAATTTATTCTTCACTTAGATGAGCAGCAGCATTTTAACTATCATGATGAAACCAAAAATATCTGGCTTCTCTCCACCAGTGGCAGGTGACATATGAACATAAGTCAGAATGGTGATGTAATACTGCATGGTATGGTGAGTGTTTGGTACCAAAAGCATCACTCAATCATACTCTGCTCCTGGTTTACCATTCAAGATATCTGTGAAGATAGCCATTCGGTTGGGAAGATGGTTTTTGTTTTATTTTAATTTTGATTTTTGTTTTAAAGGGCTTGGCACATATTGTGTAACAGGTTATCAATGACCCTATCTGTATTTATTTTATACATATCTTACTAAAAAATCCAACTTCAAAAGGATAGAAATAATACTTAAAAGCTAATTATGAGAGAGCATACCCCTCCAATTGCAAATACATAAATGCATGTTCGATGACAACCTTCAACCTTTGTTGCAGATGATAAAACTAGTACAAACACTAGGAGGTCTGAACGTTCCCATTCAGAAATCACTTAGTTCCTCATATCAACCTCCTCCAGGACTCCTCATTCAGAACTCAGCATCGCAGATTCTCAGTCTCTAAGCAAAGCTGTATCACAAATCATATAACTGGGCCACTCTACAAAGTGGTGTATGAGCAACTCAATATTAGGAAATATCAGACTACAAGAATTATCACTAAAAACCCTAAAATTCATTTTTTTCTTGTAGTACTGGTAACTCACCACCATGGTTTACAAGAAGAAACAGTTTAATGGTACAAATTTCTAATCATTTCCTTAGAGGATATTAGATATTATTTATTTCACTTCAAATTTCTGGATACTTTTTTGGTTTTTCTTTTCTTTTTTCTTTATTATTTCTTCAAGTTGCATTTCAATCACAATCCCCTCCCTACTCCCCCCTCCACTCCCACCCTCCCACCCTCTTCCACCTCATCCCACCCATCCGCATCCTTTTTTTTTAAAGTTTAAGGTATATCTTTTTCCCCCAACAGCTCCCCTTTCAGTCCAACAAATGACTCTTTCTCTTATAATAATAAATACAATACAAAACAACAGAGGTAATTAGACCACAATTATGAGAGTTATATGGCTTAGCATATATTCCCAATGTCCAGTCCATATGTATTTGGCACCTGACTTTAATATTCTACTATCTAACCATCTCCATGAGTTTAAAGTACTATATCTAACTCAGCTTTCATACTAACTTGCCTCACAATTTTAAAAATATCTTCTTAGATCCAGAACACCCTCTTGATTCCTATACAACTCAAAATTTAACTATGAGACTCTAGCTATCTATTCTTCAACCACCTCAGAGACCTGAGAGGGATAAATATATCTGATTATATAGGAAGTGCAGGGCCTGCAGCTTCCAAAACTAAGAATGACATACCAGTGGCTGCCTGGACAGTTCCCATTTTCTCTCCATACATTACAGCATCAATCCTCAGCCATTTGGCCCTGTTTCTCTGACAGACATTGATTGTAGAGCAGGGGTTATGAACGACTTGCCTACCCTGTCTTGGCAAAGCCAGGCTGTCGACTTATCTGATTCCAAGTTTTGTCCTTTTTGTACAGCATTCTGTCTACAGTTGGAGCAAGGGGTTTTTCCTGCCAAGAGATAGGCTTGCCACTAATTCAATCATCTCCCACTGGAGATTCCTCGACACTCATCTTCTACTTGGAGTAGAATAGGGGGTGCTGTCAGGAGTTGACATGTCTCGATATCAAAAAAATCTAAAGTTAAGAAAACATCTTTGTTTTGGTTTTTTTTGTGTCTGTTTTTTTTTTTTTATAATACTTTATTTTTTTTTCTTCAAGTTACATGTCAGTCACAAACCCCTCCCTATTCCCCCTTCCTATCCCGCCCTTCCACCCTCTTCCCCCCAGAAGTTTCCCCTTTCAGTCCAACAGATGGTTCCTTCTCTTATAACAGTAAGTATTATACAAAACAACAGATATAAGTATGCCACATTTATGAGAGTTAAATGGCCCAGTATACCTTCCCAATGTCCAGTTTATACATATTTGGCCCCTGACTTTAACATTCTACTATCTAACCATCTCCATGAGTTTAAAGGTCTATATCTGACTCAACATTCATACTAACTTGCAACACACTTTTAAGAGTATCTTCTTAGATCTATAACACCCTCTTGATTCCTAAACAACTCAAAATTTAACTATGAGACTCTAGCTGTCTATTCTTCAACCACCTCAGAGACCTGAGAGGTGTCTGTTTTTTTTTTAATACTTTATTTTTTTTTTCTTCAAGTTACATCTCAGTCACATACCCCTCCCTATTCCCCCTTCCTATCCCGCCCTTCCACCATCTTCCCCCCAGCAGTTTTCCCTTTCAGTCCAACAGATGGTTCCTTCTCTTAAAACTGTAAATACTATACAAAACAACAAATATAAATATGCCACAACTCTCATAAAAGAAAACATCTTTGAATGCCATATTCTGCAGATCTCTTGAGGTTTTTGAGGAGGCCCTATCTATCTCTTATATTAGGATAAGCAAATGTTCCTTGTCTCTTAGCAACTTGATTTCTGATTAGCTTAGAAAATAACTATAATAAACTGTCATAGTACCTAACACAATGACAGCTTGCATGACTATTAGTTTCCATTTCTTAATTATCCTAAACAGTTTATGACAATTAGTAGCAAAAGGCCAAAATATCACATTTCTTTACCCCTTGACCCTTCCATCCCACTTTTCTGGAGTGGAGTGTCCCCATATAACAGTCCTTCACCCCAATTCAGAGGTCATATGAGGGACAAGAGCCTCGTCATACATTGGAAATCTACGAGGCAGTACCACCAGCGAAAAGTGTCTCATTGCCAGGGAGAGAGAACTAAAAAACAAACAAACAAATAAGCACACAAACAGTTAAAAAAGAATAAAAAATAAACATAAAAAATAAAAAATAAAAAGCCTCTGTCCATGTTCCCTTTGGTGTGTTGGTTGTAGTACCGATATCCTCTACTATATAGCAAAAATACTACTATAAGTAAATAGATGCCATATGCATCCTTCTGAGTCTGGGTTAGCTCACTCAGGATGAGCTTCTCTAGTTCCATCCATTTGGCTACAAATTGCATAATTTCATTATTCCTAATAGACGAATAATATTCCAATTTGTAGAAGTACCACAGTTTTCTAACCCATTCTTCAGTTGAGGGACATCTGGGTTGTTTCCAGTTTCTAGCTATTACAAATAAGGCTGCTATGAACATAGATGAGGAAACTTCCTTATGATTCCATGAGGAGTCATTTGAGTGTATACCCAGAAGTGGTATGGCTGGGTCCTGAGGCAAAGCTATTCCAAGTTTTCTAAGATATCACCAGATTGACCTCCATAGTGGTTGAACAAGCCTGCACTCCCACCAACAATGGAGGAGGGTTCCCCTTACTCTGCACCCTCGCCAGCATGTGCTGTCATTTGAGCTCTTGATCTTAGCCATTCAGACAGGTGTGAGATGGAATCTCAGAGTTGTCCTCAGTTGCATTTCTGTGATGATTAAGGATTTTGAGCATTTCTTCAAGTGTCTCTCGGCCATTAGGGATTCCTCCTTTGTGAATTCTCTATTTAGCTCTGTCCCCCATTTCTTGATTGGATTATTTGGTTTCTTGGCATTTAATTTCTTGAGTTCTTTGAAGATTTTCGATATTAGCCCTCTGTCAGATGTGGGGTTGGTGAAGTTTGTCTCCCAGTCTGTAGGCTGCCGTTTTGTTCGAATGACAGTGTTTTCTGCCTTACAGAAGCTTTTCAGTTTCATGAGGTCCCATTTATTAACTGTTGATCTCAGGTCCTAAGCTGTTGTTCTGTTCAGGGTGTTGTCACCTGTGCCAATGAGTTTGAGGGTTTTTCCCAATTTTTCTTCTAGTAGATTTAGTGTGAATGGCCTTATGTTAAGGTCTTTGATCCACTTAGACGTAAGTTTTGTACAAGGTGATAAGTATGCATCTAATTTCATTTTTTTTACAAGTGGACATCCAGTTGGACCAGCACCTTTTGTTGAAGATGCTGTCCTTCTTCCATTGTGCCATTTTGACTTCTTTGTCAAAAATTAGGTGGCCATAAGTGTGTGGGTCTATTTCTGGGTCTTCAATGTGATTCCATTGATCTACTGGTCTTTTTCCATACAAATACCATGTTGTTTTTACTACTATTACTCTGTAGTACAGCTTGAAATATGGGATGATGGTACCTCCAGATGTTTTTTTTTTCAATTGTATAGGATTAATTTACCTATTTTGGCTTTTTTGTTCGATACGAAATTGAGGCTAGCTCTTTCCAAGTCTATAAAGAATTGTGTTGTTATTTTGATAGGAATTACATTGAATCTAAATATTGCTTTTGGTAGGATAGCCATTTTTATTATGTTGATCCTACCTATCCATGAGCATGGGAGATCTTTCCATTTTCCAAAGACCTCTTCCATTTCTTTCTTCAAGGGCTTGAAGTTCTTGTTGTACAGGTCCTTTACTTGCTTGGTTAGAGTTACCCCCAGGTATTTTATGTTGTTTGTGGCTATTGTGAAGGGAGTTGTTTCCCTTATTTCTTTCTCAGCCCATTTGTTTGTTGTATAAAGAAGGGCTTCTGATTTTTTTGAATTAATTTTGTATCCAGCCACTTTGCTGAAGGTGTTTATCAGCTGTAAGAGTTCCCTGGTGGAGTTTTTGGGGTTGCTTATGTATACTATCATATCATCTGCAAATAGGGATGATTTGACTTCTTCATTTCCGAGGTTTATCCCCTTGATCTCCTTTAGATGTCTTATTGCTCCAGCAAGAACTTCAAGTACTATATTGAAGAGATATGGTGAAAGTGGATATCCTTGACTTGTCTCTGAGTTTGGAGGAAATGCTTCAAGTTTCTCTCCATTTAATTTGATGTTTGCCATTGGCCTGCTGTATATTACCTTTAGTATTGCTAGGTACAGTCCCTCTATGCCCGTTCTCTCCAGAACTTTTAGCATGAAGGTGTGTTGGATTTTGTCAAATGCTTTTTCTGCATCTAGCGAGATTATCATGTGGTTTTTTCTTTCATCTTGTTTATATGGTGAATGACGTTGATAGACTTTCATATGTTGAGACATCCCTGCATTTCTGGAATGAAGCCTACTTGATCATGGTGTATGATACTTTTGATGTGTTCTTGAATTTGGTTTGCTAGTATTTTATTAAGAGTTTTTGCATCTATGTTCATGAGGGAGATTGGTCTGAAGTTCTCTTTCATAGTTGGGTCTTTGTGTGGTTTAGGAATCAGGGTGACTGTGGCCTCATAAAATGAGTTTGGCAGTGCTCTTTCTGATTCTATTTTGTGAAAGAGTTTGAAGAGTGTTGGTGTTAGTTCCTCTTTGAAGGTCCGGTAGAATTCTGTGCTAAAGCCATCTGACCCTAGGCTTTTTTTGGTTGGGAGATTTTTATTGACTGTTTCTATTTCCTTAGGGGTTATAGAGCTGTTTAATCTGTTAATCTGATCTTGATTTAGCTTCCGTAGGTGGAATCTATCAAGAAAATTGTCCATTTTGCTTAAGTTTTCAAATTTCGTGGAGTATAAATTTTTAAAATAGGACCCAAATATTCTCTGGATTTCCTCAATGTCTATTGTTATTTCTCCCTTTTCATTTCTGATTTTGTTGATTTGGGTTTTTTCCCTCTGCCTTTTAGATAATTTGGTAAGGGTCTGTCAATTTTGTTGATTTTCTCGAAGAACCAACTCTTGGTTTCATTGATTCTTTGTATAGTTCTTTTTGTTTCTAAGTTGTTGATTTCAGCCCTATGTTTGATGATCTCCTGCATTCTGCTCCTCTTGGGAGTGTTTGCTTCTTTTTTTTTTTTTTCCAATTCACCCATTTAGCTGTTAATTCACTAATATGAGCTGTCACAATTTTCTTTTTGAAGGCACTTAGTGCTATAAATTTTCCTCATAGCACAGCTTTCATTGTGTCCCATAGGTTTGGGTGTGTTGTGCCTTCTTTTTCTTTGGATTTTAAGAAGTCTTTGATTTCCTTCTTTATTTCTTCCCTGACCCAGTAGTCATCTAGTAAAGAGTTGTTCAATTTCTATATGCGTGTAGGCTTTCTGTTGATTCTTCTGCTGTTGAAGTCCAACTTTATTCCATGGTGGTCTGATAAGATACAAGGGGTTATTTCAATCATCTTGTATCTGTTGAGGTTATCTTTGTGTCCAACTATATGGCCGATTTTGGAGAAGGTTCCATGCGGTGCTAAGAAAAAGGTGTATTCTTTTGTGTTTGGGTGAAATGTTCTATAGATATCTGTTAGGTCCACTTGGTTCATGATCTCTGTTAGACTCATTATTTCTGTTTGGCTTCTGTCTTGATGATCTGTCCATTGTTGTGAGTGGGGTGTTGAAGTCTCCCAATACTAAAGTGTTGGGATTGATGTGTGATTTAAGTTTTAGAAGCATTTCTTTTACAAATGTAGGTACCTTTGTATTTGGGGCATAGATGTTCAATATTGAGATGTCCTCTTGATGAATATTTCCTTTAATGAGTATGTAATGCCCGTCTCTGTCTTTTTTTATTAACTTCAATTGGAAGTCTATTTTGTTTGATATTAGGATGGCTACTCCAGCTTGCTTCCTGAGTCCATTTGCTTGGAAAACCGTTTCCCAGCCCTTTACTCTGAGATAGTGTCTATCTTCAATAGTGAGATGTGTTTCTTGTATGCAGCAAAAAGATGGGTCTTGTTTAAGGATCCAGTCTGTAAGTCTGTGTCTTTTTTATTGGCGAGTTTAGTCCATTGATGTTGATGGATATTAGTGACCAGGGGTTGTTATTTCCCATTATTTTGGTATAGGTTGTTGTCTTGTGCTTCTTTTTGTTTAGTTGCTCTGGAGATTTATATTTCCTCTGTTTTCTTGGGTGTAGTTCTCTTCTCTGGGTTGGAATTTTCCTTCTACGATCTTTTGTAGGGCTGGGTTTGTGGGTAGATATTGTTTAAATTTGATTGTGTCATGGAATATCTTGTTTTCTCCATCTATGTTGATAGAGAGTTTTGCTGAGTATAGTAGTCTGACTGGGCACCTATGTTCTCTCGTCTTGTAGGACATCTGCCCAGGCCCTTCTAGCTTTTAAAGTTTCTGAGGAGAAGTCAGGTGTCATTCTGATGGATCTGCCATTGTATGTGACTTGGCCTTTTTTCTCTTATACCTTTTAATATTTCTTTGTTCTCTACATTTGGAGTTTCAATTATTATGTGGAAAGAGGAGTTTCTTTTCTGATCTAATCTGTTTGGTGTTCTGTAAGCCTCTTGGAATTTTATTGGCATCTCTTTCTTTAGGTTTGGGAAGTTTTCTTCTATGATTTTGTTGAAGATATTTCCTGGACCTTGGAGTCGGGAGTCTTCTCTTTCCTCTATGCCTATAATTCTTAGGTTCTGTCTTTTCATTGAGTCCTTGATTTCTTGGATGTTTTAGGTGAGAGATTTTTTAGCTTTCTCATTTTCTTTGGATGATGTACTGATTTCTTCCTTCGAATCTTCCATGCCTGAGATCCTGTCTTCCATCTCTTGAATCCTATTTTTCGTACTCATATCCATAGTTCCTCTTCTCTTCCCTTGACTCTCCATTTCCCCTTTTAAGTCTGACTGTGTTTTCTTTATTGTTTCCATTTCCATTTTCATGTCTTGAATGGTTTTATTCATTTTGTACATTTCCTGTTCCATTTTGCTTATCTTTGCCTGGAAGTCTTCCATTGCCCTGTCTCTTTCCTGTTCAAGTTGAGCCACCTTGTTTTGGAGTTCTCTAATGGTATTATCCATTGCTTTCATTTGTGAAATTGTGGCTTCTTTGAATTACTTCTTGAAGGGACTCTATCACGTTCTATAATGTAGAATTGTTATCGTTTTCATGTGTTTCAGCTGTGGTGGTGTGGTCCGGGTTGTCTGAAATAGCATCACTTTCTTTGTTGGAGTCATTCCGCCTTGATTCCTGTTTTTTCTGGGGCCTTTGGCCATTTGAAAGTTCTTAACTGTCTGCTCCTGTTGTCTTCTGGGCTTGGATCCAAAGGGGGCACTTTGGTGTAGCAGTCGAATTGCCTGACTCCTCTCCTGTAAGGTTTGTTTTTCTGCCCCGCCTCTCGGGTGGAGACTTCACTTATCCAGGGGGTGGAGCTGTATACACTTAAGCTCTCCTTCCCTGCTGGAAGTGCCCGTAATAGCAAAAAAGTCTAATATTAATAGTAACGACCTCACAGTTTGCCCAGGGTTGGATCCTGTGGTGGGTAAATCCGCCTTCACCCCCTGTAGCCTTGCCACTCCCATAGCCCCACTTATGGAGCCGGCTCTGGAAATTGGCAAGTGGCGTCACAGTCAACCAAGTCCCATACACCACAGTGGATCGCAATCTGCAGCTGGATGGGTACTCTGCAGCCAAGCCGCACGCACTTCCACGGATCCACAACCCTTTGCCAGATAGCCAGATCGTCTGGGCGGGACCTGGCGGGGACCAGCTGGCTGGAGAGTATCCCTATGTGGGGTCCAAATCTGCCTGCTGGGTATTAGAGTCTATCTTACCCGGTGTCACTCCTGGTGGTGGTGGGGGGGCTATTCCCTGATTCAGCGGCTTCCATGCGTGTTAGAGAGTGGGAGGGAGCGTCCTGCCCAGGGACTTTTAATGGTCCCTGGGTTGTTGGGTGAGCTCCAGGGTGATCAAGTCTCTCAGATTTTTTTGTACAGCGGCTTATAACATTCATGGTTTTGTGTCTGTTTTCCCCAAGATTGAAATGCGTCCACCGCCATCTTGGATCCCCTTTCTGGATGTTTTTATGTTCCTATAAATATTCTTGCCTTTTGTTCTGTGAAAGCAACTGAAATTCTTGAAAACATTTTGACATCTTCAGATTTGTTTTAAGAACAATGAGAGAAGTTCAGGACTTAGTCTCAAGTTAATTTTTCTGCAGTAGACTATTTCTTTTTGAATACCATATCAGATGCCCCAAGAATTTTGGAGTTTGCTTCTTTGATGAGTTCCTCAGCCCAATTAAAGAATAGAAATCGTTCCCATAGTTCTTTGAACCATTCTGTAGGTGCTCTGGAGATTTTCAGAATTCTCTTAGCTATCTCATCTCTAACACTGTATTGTGCAGGATGTAACTGTCCTCCTTCCCTAGGCTCTTAGCTTATCTCATTGGAACCCATTGGATGGTCCTGCCCAAATAGCACCAGTCTTGGTAATTTATATCAGCTGTTTGATGGAACAGTGGGTTATGTAGTTTATCTGCTCTATGTCCTTTTTCAAACTATAGAATAAACTAGTCACTAGGTCCATTATTTATATGCTCAAAGCCAAAGTCAAAATTATCTTTGGACAACTCAGTTTTGATCCCAGATCTCCTGTTTGCAATGCACCATTGAATTTTTATTGTTAAAATACACTCCAAGGTTTTTATTGATTTAGAAATCGATTTTCTAATATAAAGCATGTCTGTTTCCCTAATCATTTCTCACAGTACTTCAGAATAAAATAATTGTAAGTTCCAATACACAAAAAAAGTTTTCATTCCATGTGCAGATGCTCTTTCTATTTGGAAAGCTCATCTCTTGCTTGGCTGCTATGAATTTCTTGCTTATCCATGGATTAGCAACACAAATATAATATCACAATGGACCTATCCTTACAACTGCCACCCTCCTCCCTCACTCCTACCTAGCTATCAGTCCCCTGACCATCTGTGATCGTCGGTGACTCTATGTGATCCTCAGTGATCCCCATCCCGTGTGATCATCAGTAATCCTATGTGTTCCTTGGGGATCCCCTCTACTTCCAGATGTATATTACTCAGTATCACAGCTATTTATTTGAAATTCTTTCTCCTCCACCTTGGAAAAGCTTCTCAAACTCAGTTTTCTCATATGAAATGGAGAAAAGAAAGGGTACCCAAAAGTTGAGGCACATACTGCAAATCTATCTAAACTGGCAAATTAGCTTTATTTTCTATTAACATGGTCCATTTGTTCTCTTACATTTCAGAATATCCTTTTAAGATCATACACATTAAAAGCATTTGGGACCATTCACTAATCTAAAAACCATATACAGTATAAATACTACATGGATAATCTTAAAACAGGAATGACCTCAGAGGCTCCAGAAGACAGATAAGAGAGAATCAGAGTGGAAAGATAACTGGATGAGGCTGAAGAAATATCAGAGAGCCTCAGGGTCTATGTAAAGGATTTTATAACCTAACATAAATGGAGTAAGATAACACAAATATAATCAAAATGTACATAAAAATAGACAAAATGCATTAGAGGTGAATAATAAGTCAACTGTTGATTACAGAACTATTTCATCATTCAATTGGAAAAAAAAGGGGATCCAAAGGCAATATTGAAAAGTGCCCTACTCACCTGCCTTAGAGATATGGAAAGTAGAGAGCAATATTTCATAATGACTCACAATGAAACAAATGGACAGTTCTTTATTGGTGGCTATGTCTATGGATGGTTTAAGTGAAGAACTGTAAAATCATTTTGAAGGAATTGCTAATAAATTTTGAGAATTTGAACTTAAAATACACAGTCTGTAATACAGCAGAGTGAACAGGAGAAAGTAAAACATAATTTTTAAGACAACATTTGATGAAAGAGCCTGTTTCTCTGATTGGGGTCTGGTTAAGCTTTGTTTACTTTCCCAGTAAGAATAACGGCCTTGGGCAACATTTAATTAAGATGCTCCAGGAGCTTTCCTGCTTCCTGAGGCAGGAAAGGGGTTACTAAGATAGTCTTCTCCTTGGAGAAAGGGGATGGACACCTGAACTCTCAAAACAGTGATAGAGCAAAGCCATATCCCTTCAAAAACCAATTAGGAAAGACATCACAGTGAACTGGTGCAGAATATTTGAATGCTTGGACTTAGAGAAGAAACTGGAAAGCCTCCACTACATGCTGTTTCTATTACCTCAATTGTAACTGACAAATTTCTAAGACCAAATAATCTATAACAATGAATGATCATTTTAGTAATATAAACTATTTTCACAAGAACTTATATTGGGTAATTCTCAAGCCCAGGCAACAGGGAAAGTTCATTGATACTGAATTAGAAAATGCTCAGTGAATTAAAAACTATGAGTTAAAGAGAAATGAAGATTTGTTTTTGTGATGCTTTTTTTCCTCTTGTGTAATTTTCTTCGAGCAGAGAAAATGCATATTTACAGAAACAATCATAGAATTTCTATGACCCAGCATGGAATACCAAAGGAAAGAAGGTTGACTAGAGGTCAGCTAAATGGTGAGAATGGACTTTGGAACAAAAAGCTCTTCTGCTATGGAGAAAATTGGATCCTGCCTATGTTAACGAACACTCCAGAAAATCAGCATTCAATAAAATAGACACTGTGATGGTAATAATCAAAGATGCTACAAGTTTACTCTTACAGCTGTAGTAATACCATGAAACAGAAAGAAAAAGAACCTTAAGATGAAACATGGCTGAGAGGTTAATTCAGGCTTTCAATCATCAGAAATGACTCCTAACCTTAAGTTATCACTCGAAGCTTTCATGTTAAGTGAATGTGGCTAAAATAAAATTTAAACGGGGCATTGCCTAGCTGGGTAATATCACATTCACCCTCTGCTATATTTCCTCTGGGAGTAAGCATGCATTAACAGGGAAATGACTTCAGGGCAGATTGGTAATTATTAACAGCAGGATATTTTTATGTAACCTTACAAATTATTGATATGCTTCCTTTTGCAGATGTGCAAAGAAAAACAACTTTGTTTCCTATCAAAATATATTTTATAATTTGG
The DNA here is from genome assembly GCA_907164525.1 of Lophiomys imhausi. Lineage (NCBI taxonomy): Eukaryota > Metazoa > Chordata > Mammalia > Rodentia > Muridae > Lophiomys > Lophiomys imhausi. Next base: position 37,167 of record CAJQZJ010034102.1, on the reverse strand, counting down.
GAAAGATTTGAGAGTTAATGATTTTGTTAACAATATTAAAACTATTCTGAGATTGTTGCTTGAGCAAGACATATCTTAATTTTAAATTCTAAAACTTTGCCAGATTAAGTGTTCAACAGTGGTATGAAGATCAGTGATTATAAAGGAGATGACATCATATTAAATTTTAATTACTTACCTTTATTTACTGTGTGTGTGTGTGTGTGTGTGTGTGTGTGTGTGTGTGTGTGTGCTCATAGATGAGAGGCAACTTGTGGGAGTTGGTTCTTTCTTTTTTTTTAATGTTTATTTATTACTTCAAGTTATATCTCCATCACAGTCACCTCCCTCAACCCCTTCTGGTCCCACCCTCCCACTCTCCCTCCCTTTTCCTACTTATCCTATTTCTCCAGTGTGCCATGCCCCCATGTATCAGTCCCTGTCAGCTCATCAGTCATGAGGGCTAAGAGTTTCCTCTTCCACTAGGGGCCTATATAGTAGCTCCACTAGGGCAAAGTGTCTCACTAACAGATAACAAAGTCTATGTTCTTGTCCTTTTGGTCTGTTGGTTGTAGGGTAGTTATCCTGTACTATATGGCTAAAATTCAGTTATAAGTGAATAGAGACTATGTGCATCTTTCTGGGTCAGGGTTAGCTCAATCAGGATGAGCTTTTCTAGTTCCATCCATTTGGCTGCAAACATGATTTCCTTGTTTGATAGCTGAGTAGTATTCCACTGTGTAAATGTACCGCAGCGTTTTTATCCATTCTTCCATTGAGGGACATCTGGGTTGTTTCCAGTTTCTAGCTATTACAAATAAAGCTGCTATGAACATAGATGAGGAGATGCCCTTGTGGTTTGGTGAGGAATCGTTTGGATGTATACCCAGAAGTGGTATTGCTGGGTCCTGAGGTAGAGCTGTTCCAAGTTTTCTAAGATATCACCAGACTGACCTCCATAGTGGTTACACAAGCCTGCACTCCCACCAGCAATGGAGGAGAGTTCCCCTTTCTCCACACCCTCGCCAGCATGTGCTGTCATTTGAGCTTTTGTGTAGATTGAACTCAAGTTGTCAGGCGTGGTGGTAGAGGCTTACCCACTGAGCCATCTCACCACCCCAAATGTTAAATTTTATTGAAATCATAGTTCATTTCACTTCCTGGTTTCTATAGCTTTTTATCTATTTTGTCAACAATATGGTCCTATGAATCTTGCTTTAATGGGTGAATTCAAACAGAGTGTATAACACTTATGCTTTTAATTCAACTGTCATTTTAATCCAACTGACAAGATTTAGAATGAATTGGGAGTCACACCTCTGGGTGTTTAACTGAGGAGAGAAGACTCATCTTGAAGGGGAACATCACCATCATAAGGGTTGACCTTCTGGACTGACAGAAGAAAAAAAAGGCAAGAAAATAGGAAAATGTAAGCTGAGCATCAACATCCATCTCGCTCTGCTTCTTGAATAAAGCAATGTGGCTACTGCCTATTGCTCCTTCCAACATACCTTTCTGCCTTTCAAACTGGGAGACACAATAATCTTTCCTTGCTAGGTTTATTTCAAGTATTTGGTTAAAGCAATAAGAAAATGAATTAATATGCATACCACAACCTACCATAAAAGATATCTTCTATACAACAAAAGAAACCTTTGAGCTCTTCTTAAAGTATTGTCCAGTCCACACAGTCTAAGTATTTACCATTTACCTATGGTGACAATTTCATTGCATTATTTCTCCTTTCTGAGCCAAGTGCTTATCACATACAACTGAAGACAAAATTTGAAGTTGCTCAGTACATTGAGATATAATAAGCACCATGAACTAGGTAAGAGAACATGTTCCTTTATGCCCACATGAAGAGACAACATACTTGCATACAATAATGTATTAAGACATGGTATAATAAATATTGATAGCTAGGTATGATGTGAAACAATGTTATAAACTACAAAGAACATAGAGCTGTTAACAGGGCAAAGTGAAGCAATTTCAATCTATTCTCTTTATATATATATATATATGTATGTATGTATGTATGTATGTATGTATGTATGTATACATCCTTCTCTTTTTTTTTTTCTGAACCTCTGACATTAACCACAGTGACCAAGGGCCTCCCTCAGCATTTCACATACCCTCACAGTTATCTTTTGAGCCCTGCCAATCTCACAAATCTTCAGGGCAGATTAATATTACCACAAAGGGTTGGGGAGAGGAGCTACAACTGATCCAAAATGGAATGTGTATCCCTAAAAGGAATTTCCTTCTGGACTATCTGGGAAATTTAAAGCTAGAGTCCACTTCCAATGACTGTGAAATTTTCTATTACATATAATATGGCCAAGAACCACCTTCTATATATGTTCAAAGACATATGCACACGTGCACACACACAGAAACACACACACACACACACACACACACACGAGAGACAAAGAGAGAGAGAGAAAGAGAGAGAGAGAGAGAGAGGAGAGAGAGAGAGAAACATTACAAGGGTCATCTCCTCACACACACAACCAGAAATACCACTATCTCCTCAGTCATTTCAAGCTTGCCTTTTAATCAGCACTGCAAACAAGCTTCTATGCCTTAGGCTGGCATTCCACAAACTCAGCCAAATCCTGGGGTTTTGTGAATGCTGCAGTCAGCAGGCCAAGGAGACATATTTACTCACCCATTATGTTCCTGGGCACAATTGAAAGACTCACAAAAAATTCAGATCTGGTCACAGTCTCCTGGAGGGTTTTAGAATGCATAATGTCCTATGCAGACAGCCAAAGGATTAAGGTTTTCATTTGAACATATCTAGAGAAATCCAAAGAAAAGTCCAGAGAAGTTTCTGCCAAGCTAAAGTACTTTAGTTTTCTATCTGAGATACTTCACACTACTTCTGAATCACAAATTCTCAGCTGGGAAGACTCCTGGAATGAATCACTAAGATGTTCGAAAGGCCTGAATGATACTTCTTAAATGAATATTAATTATCATGTGTGATCTCCAAGGCCTAGGACATTGCGTCCCCCTAAAAGACTGAGATCAGAAACAGAAACAAGAATTCTTGTAATTCAGTTTATATACACCTAACTAAGGAAGATTCCATCAAGCTAAACTTGGCAATGGTTAGACTCATGTCAATTATTGAGATAAATTTAATCAGAGTCTCTCTAGTCCTTGGCTCCGTAGGCCTCAGACTTGTTACTGATCAGCTTGGGCAGATAATGTTAGTATAAATTAACATTCTCCAGCAAAACATGCCCACGGGAGCCACTACTCTAGAAAAAATCCTTTCCTATGTTTAGTTATAATTACAAGCAGGGTTCCACTGGATGATGTGGGGGAGAGAGTAGCCATTTTCTTCCCAGTCATTCATTCTTTGATATCCCTGAGAGTGAGACTCTGCAATTTATGATTCAAAATATGTTTTGCCTTGGTGCACCCTCAGACTGAAGGAATGGCACAAGAAATACAATTTATTGCCAGCAGCTCCAATCAGCTATCTAGCAGTGCATTGTTCATCTGAACAATCTTGGGAGTCCAGGTGCTGCACTTTAATTGACTTTGGTGATTCCTCTAGAAGGCTTGGAGGCTGCCTCTGAAGCCTGAGGTGCAGCAGTCTCTTAATCCATATTACTTTAAATTATCAGTCTCAAAGAAAGTACCCTTAGGGGATAAAAGTATTAAGTAAAAGAAAGGCAAGGTCAGGAAACCTGCACCCTTCCTAGGGAAAAGTTTGTCAAAATAGTTATGATGAATGGAAAGAAGGTTATTAAAATGAGATGGCAAGCAATTAATAGGAGAAAACAGGAAAATCACATTAGACACAGCACTAAAAAAAGCACAAAATAGCCAAACTATCTTTCCTGTCATTTCCTAAAATGTTAAGGTTACATGGCACACTGTGTTCATGTTCTACAATAATGGACTCCAGGGAGATTTTATTATTAAATGAATTTAAAAGCTCCTAATCATATTGTGCAGAATATGTGAGAAGGTCAGGCTGGTGAGCGAAGATACTAACTATTCTCATACCCTGCACTGAGCACCCATTCTGAAGGAACACAGTATGGACCTATCGTTAAAGTCCTAATAATTCTGACAAAGTGAAAGGTTTCATTGTACATTCTTCCAAAAGCTCAGCTAGGAGATCCAACCAACAATATATCTATAAGAGTTTCCAGTTAGGCAGTTTAAAAGTAGGCTGGTTTGTAGCAAATGTTCTTAATTTTCTCTTGTAACAATGAATATAAACAGTATATAATAATGTGTGGCACATTTTTATATATGTACATACTGTGGAATGACAAAAACAAATTACTTAGCATATCTATTGATCCTTATGCTTATCAGTGTTTTGTAACAAGAACATTTAAAAATCTACTCTTAGCAATTCTCAAGTATAGAATGCACTGTTACTAACTACTGTCATCATGTTGTATAAGAGAGCTCCTGAACTTTTTCACCTGCTTAAATGGAATTTTGAAACTTCAATTTCTTCAAAATATGGCTATACTACACCCAACCCATATTTCCCATAATATATATGAAAGTACTCTTCAGCCTATCTCCGTACAGAGACAGGTCCATGAAAACTCACACATTAATACTTTATATTTCTTCTTCATATTAAATTCAAATTCAAGTAGTAAGAAAGTAATCTCAAACGGGTACAAAGTAACATTTTACTTCAAAATAGCTTTCTTCTCCAAGCCTTCGCTATTCCTCTCTATCCAAATAAGCCTTCTCTAACCATCCCTGAAGACGCCATTGCAGAAAGGAGCTCAACAGCCTACAACATGATCAACCAAATTACAGAATATCAACACAATCAGAATAATAAATAACCAATGAAGACACTTAACCATCATAAAAATGAATGTAAATGTCGATAAGGTAATCTTAAAACCAGAACACAAATAAGTGCCTACAAAATGACTATTACTTATGTAAAGCACAACGTACGTTTGTGCATTGACACTCAGAAGTCAATGAATGGATAATGGCATATACAGCCTGAAAATGGCATCAGACACAATATTTGTTGAGTTTATCTCCCACGAACTTAGAAACTTTCTGCCTTAGTAAGTTTCTAAGTATTTCAGAGTGGCTGGTGCTTTCAACTGAGAAATATCAAGTTGTTATGCTTAATTTGTAGATAGATTGCTAAATCTATATGCATGATTTTATTTTTAGCTTCAAGATGGTTTTGGAGGTTAGACCCAGGGACTTCTCTCTTTTGCTTTTCTGTATCCTTCTTTCTCTCCTATGTAGGAGTGAACAGACTTGAGAAAAATGGGACATAGACATAGTACAGGAAAGATCAAGAAAAAAGGACAGATTATTGAATATGGCCTTATGCCTTTGTATACTGATACAAAATTAATATTATATTTGGCTAAATTGGTATTGATCATCATATATTAATGTAAAATTAAGATTGTATTGGGCTACATCGGTATTGATCTTTGCATATTGATACAAAATTAAGATTATATTTGGCCACATTGGTATTGATCTTTGTATATTGATACAAAATTAAGGGTAACGCTTCTTAAAGGTATTGTTCATAGTAATACTTAAAAATGAAATGTCAAGTTTTGACCTCTCACCACCAACCGACATAAACTGTGTAGGATAATTAAGAAACAAAAACTAATAGTCATGAAAATGTGTCATTTTGTTAGTTACTATGACAGTCTATCACAGTTATTTTCTAAGCTACTCAGAAATCAAGTTGCTAACAGACAAGCAATATTTGCTTATCTAAATATAAGAGATAGATAGGGCATCTTCAAAAACCTCAAGAGATCTGCAGAATATGGCATTCAAAGATGTTTTCTTAACTTAAGATTTTTTGATATTGAGACATGTCAACTCCTGACAGCACCCCCTATTCTATTCCAAGTAGAAGATGAGCATCGAAGAATCTCCAGTGGGAGATGATTGAATTGGTGGTAAGCCATTCTCTTTGCAAGAAAAACCCCTTGCTTCAACTGTAGACAGACTTCTGTCCAAACAGGACAAAACTTGGAAGCAGATAAGTCGACAGCCTAGCTCTGCCAAG
>CAJQZJ010034102.1:0-16264 GCA_907164525.1 Lophiomys imhausi | reverse complement strand
ACACACACACACACACACACACACACACACACACACATACACTGTGTATATGTACACACAATATTTTTTAAATATAAGTACACATTAAGGTAAAAAGGTTACAAGGTACCAAACTAGAACATAACTATATGTGTGTGTGTGTGTGTGTGTGTGTGTGTGTGTGTGTGTGTGGAAAAAAAAGGGAAAGGGAGAAAGATTGGGGAGCTGGGCAGAGGGCTCACTGGGTAGGAACACATGCTCTGCAAGTATAACATGAATTTAAACTGCTTCCACCCACATAGAAAGTTAAACATGGGTAAGAATGATGGTAACCTCAGCATTGAAAAGCATCAACAGGAAGATGTACGGACCTAAATGGTCAATTAACATAGCCAAAACAAGTTTCTAGTTAAGTGAGATACCATGTCTCAAAAAAATTATGCGAAGAACTATTGAAGAAGGCATCTGACACATGCTCTGGGCTTTGCAGTGCACATGCTACTGCATTCACATGGATGCACCACACAAGCATGCTCTCCTACAACCACATGCATTTACTGCACAAGCATATACAACACACACAATAATAATAATAAAACAGAACAGTAATACTGAATCCTAAAGTCCTACATTGTCCAGTATGAAAGCTACCAGCCTGTGTACACGTTTAATTTTAATTTAAGGGCCATCAAGATTAGGCAGTGGATTAAGGCACTTGCCACCAACCCTGATGACCTAAGTTCCATTTTACATATGGTTGAAAAAGATAATTGATTTTCGAAAGTTGTCCTTTGACTTCTGCCTTTATGTCATGAAACAATACCACATGCACATGTATACACATGTATAAACATACACACACACACACACACAAAAAAAAACCTTAGCATAACCCATACTTCAATTGCTTGAGAGCCATAGTAGTTAGGAGTTGCTTCATTGGACTATATGATATGTGTGATAGCATCCCCATCACTAGGAAGGATCTAGTCAGCATTGCTACTTCAGACTCTAAAAGGCTATCGCTGTATTTTAAGATTAGGAATGTTCCATGAGTTCTTTGGGGGGCAACTGTTCCCTATAGGCAGAGTGAATTAAAAAGAAAAGAATTAGGAGGCTCAAGCCCAGTTACAAGGACATGTGTGTAGAAGACTAACAGTGAGGGGCAGAAGGAGGGCAGATTTGAGAGATTTGTTGAGGGAGGATCAGGATTTGGGCAGAAAGAAAGGGGTCTGAGGGACTGAGGTGTTCAGTGTTCCTGGAGAAGCCACTTTAATGGGTGGACAATAGAATACAAACAGCTCTCCTGAAGCAGGAGTTCAGATTAAGGACCAGTTCAAAAGGTAACGTTTTAAAATATTTTAAGTGCTCAGGGCCAGAGAATATCTATAGTAAATACTCAAATCTTTATTCCCTCCTTGAAATATATCTCCGACACGAGATAGACTGGAAATGAGGACTGAAAGGTAATGAGGCAAGAAATGTATGAGATTTATCTGGAATGTGTGAAATTACCTGTTGTAGTCATCTCTTAAGTGGAAAACGAAGCTGAAATGCTCAATTTTTGGACAACAGCAAACCAATTTCTTCAAGTAACTGTCAACTCAGCATGTGAATGCACATGATAGATTAAGAGGATGTGTTCCCTGTTCCTTGACTGTGGCAAGATCCCAGAAATAGACAGCATTAAGGAGAAATGGCTGATTTTGTCTCAGTTTTATTCCATGGTTAGCTGACTTCCTTTCTTTGGGTCTTGTGGCAGAGCCTAATATCATGAATATAAAACGGTATGGAACAGTATATATGCTAGAGCAAAGAGTTAACCTTGGAGATCAGAGAAACAAAGAGAGATGAGAAATGCTCAGTGTTCCAAGACCTGCTTCAATAACATGCTCCAGATGACCCAACTTCCTCCCAGGAGCCTATCTGCTAGGATCCACCACCTCAAAAGAACTCCATAGGCTGGAGACCAATTTTAAGAAATGAGACCTCTAGAGACGCTTGAATCAGAAAGTATCAGAGGGAGCGATTTGGATAGATTTGCTTTGCACCCAAATACCCTAGGGAGACTTAGTAAGAACTGATGGGCTCGCCAGATCCCACAGCTGTGCTCCTGATAGAAATATACCAGAGAACTAAGAAAAAGACTTGCTGGGTGCACTTTTCCATTATCAGGCATTACATTTGCAGCAGCCTGAACCAGAGATATGCAAACCACACCAGGGACAGCAAGGATGCAACCCCCCCCACCCTCACTGAGCAAAGAAAAAGGAAGGAATGCAGAAACAGCTGTTCCCTAAACTCATTTAAAAAAAATCCCTACAAAAATAAATGTGACGTGTCCACAGTACACAGCAGATGGAAGTGCAACATGTCTAGCTCATGGGGGAAGAGGATGTAATTGAGGAATCAGAGAGTGTGGAAATTCAAAAACACTGAAACCCGTTTCACATACTGCTACCCATTAGGTTACACTGCTTCTCAAGCTGTGTAGAGAACTTCCATTTATCTGTTTCCCTCACAGATAACTACATGAAACTCTCTAGTAGAACTTATTGTAATTGATAACTTTACATCTACATTTGAGGGCCAAAATTTTATTCCCTTCTAAAATAAATTAAAGTTATGTGTCTTGGTTTCGGGAACTTAAAAGACATCAAATTGAAAGACAAATGTTCAGGCTGCAAAGATGGCTCAGCCAGTAAGGTCATGTGCTGTCCCCCTCAGGACTGGAACTTGGTTTTCAGCACTTTGGGCAATTCACAACCACTCATATATACACTGCCAGAGGATCCAACATCCTCTCTGGCCTCTGAAGGTATCCACACAGATGTGCATATACATACATACAAACATACACACATGTGTGAAGATATTTTAAACATAAAATAAATATCAGAGAATATGAACATGACAGCTGGAGATTGGTTAAAGACACAAGAATTTAAGACTAAACTAATGAACTACAATCATCTTTGAAGAATGGCTGATGACTGTTGTTACAAAAGGGACATAAGTCACGTGCTTGAAGCCTGTTTCTTCTATAGTCTTCAGAGTGTTTTCACTGAGGCGATTAGGCAAGGAAACAAATGAAATGTCCTCAAAAGCACCTGTCAATCCTTGGCGCAGGCTGCACACTCACTGTCATTTGGTTTCTCCATACCATTTTCTGTTTCTTCTTGAGTCTCAATGTTTTCTTTTGTTTTTTTGCTTTTTTGGTACACTGATGTGGTAGCCATAGAACTGGACATCCCTGAAGTGGACTGGATTGTTCAGTATAATTAATCCTCCTGATGACCTCCAGGAATACATTCATCCTGTGTCTTGAAGAGTTGGATTTCCTTTCTTTTTTGCAGCAATCCAAGGTTCCATTGAAACAATTTGACTTTTCCTGGTCTAAAGTTTCTGATATTCAGTCTCAGCTGGAAAAGCTGATGGAAAAGAATTACTTTCTCCATAAGCCTGCCCATAAAGCATACAAGTCCTACATAAAAGCCTGACTCCCACTCTCTCTAGAAGATCTTTAACCTGAACATCTTAAATTTGCCTCAGGTCACTTTCTCTTTTGGTTTTAAGGTTCCTCCTTTTGTTGATCTGAAAGTGAGCAGCCATGACAGCAAGCTTAAAAAAGAGAGGGGGTGGCAATGGATTCCACTACCAGAAAATAAAGAAAGTGGAGAAATCCAAGATCTTTGAACACACCAGCAAGGAGACAGAAGGCTGAAGGCCATTCTCTCACCGAGGGGATGGTCTTCCACCTGGACTGACTTTGCCCTGATTTCCTCCATCTCTTTAAAAAAAGAATTTTATCATCTTTAGGATCTTTTTGTCTTTGTTATGATGATGATATTTTATTTTTAAATATCCCCATATTTTACTGTTTGTTTCTTACAAACCGTATAATTTCCCATTGTTAAAAAAAGGTATAGGGGAATAAGTCAGTGTTAGTAACTGCAGACAAGTTCTTTTTGGTCCATTCTGAACACAAAGTTGCTTATCTTCTCTGCACGTATGCAAGCTTTTTTGATTTTCTAATATCCTTTAGCCTGAAGGATGAAGCATTTAGCATTTTCAGAAGTCATTTTAAGATCTCATTGCAATTTCTAGGGCAAATCCATAATGGAAAAATATTTCTATTACTCTATTACCTAGATCTGTGTTTACTGTAAATGTCAAAATAAAATGGCCCAGCTACAAAGTACAACAAAGTAAAATGGGAAATGAGTTCCACAGGCTTGATAACACCACCAATTCAATGGGTTTCTGAAAAATGACTAATATTAAGTTAAATATCAACCAATATACTGTTTGCCGTCATCTCAATACTAATGATACACATAACAACAAGCTATAAGATCCTTCAAGAGTCTAAAAACATATGACAATCTGACTCTTGACAACAAGAGTTATCTATGCCAATCTCCACGCTGAGCAGCTATGCTATATATTAGACACACACACACACACACACACACACACACACACACACACACACACACACATATAGTAACGTACTGTAACAGGAAGTTACAACAGCTTCTTCCTGCATTCTCTTTAGACTGAAATAAGGTCAACTACTGGCTGTGGTGGCACATAACTTTAATCCCAGCACTCAGGAGGTACAGGCCTGTGGATCTCTATGATTACAGGACAGCCAAGGAGTACATAATGAGAAGCTGTCTCAAATAAAACAAAACAGAAACTAAGATCAAAGCATACAGAAAAAAAAAACCAACAAGTTTCAAGTTTAAAATAATAATAATAAAAATAAAAGACAAGTGCAATGTATCCCTATCATAATCTTAGCACTCAGGAGTCAGAGTCATGAAGATCACCATAAATTCAAGGTCAGCCTGGTCTACACAGCAAGTTACAGATGTCCTGATTATATAGCCAGGCCATGTCACATAAATAAATCAATAAATCAATAAATAAAATAATAAGGCATACTTTATCTCATATAGTCCAAAAGGGGGGAAAGTTTCTGTAACTTGAAGTATATCTGAATAAATTAATTGCCCAGTGATGTTTGTGATGAAAACAAACAGACCTTTTGAAGTCAAGTATGCCCACTGTTGGTACCATGTAAGTATCAGAGTACCAGGGTAAATAGGGATGAACTGTCTTAATTTGTTTGTTTATGTTTGTCCTTTGAGACAGAGTCTGGTTATTTAGACAAGGTTATTCTGGAATTGCAATCCTTAGCTTCTAAGTGCTGATACTACAAGTGAGCATGACCACATTCAGCTTGCTGTAATTCTTATTCACTTGAGGTATAAGTAACTTTTAATAATACTAGAATGTGAATTTTAAATTCCTGAGGAAGGACTTCTAAATATACATAATTAGAACATTTGACCATTGATACTAATGCAAAATATAACTCAGATACAAACTAACCTCACTTCATTACACCGATTCTCACTTAATTACTCCTTCGCAACTGAGAATTCTACAGCCTGGAATGTTTATTAGACATCAGAGATTGTGACTCTGAAATAGGAATATGAAATATGACTATTTTCTCCCTCCTATTTAAACTTTTAAACTTTTTAAAGTCTCTGTAAATATCTGTGGTGTTCTAATCTGGAGACATTAACTTACATTTAAGAGCAATAACTGAACAGGTCAAATCCTCAATCCAATTAAAAGGCTTTAAAACAGTGAGATCCCTACTTTACTGACATCTTGGATCATTGTAGACTAAAAATAAGAGCTGTAATCTTGTGGCTAAGAAACTCAATCATTAATTTATCTGGAATTGGAATAAAAACAAATGCCAAATAGTCAAACCTACTTCCTAGGAAACAGAGAAAATCATGTACCTGTATTGATAACTGAGAAACTCCTCCTCAGTACCCGAAGGGCCTTCTGAATAAACACAAAATTTAATTTACATATGCTCACAACATTTTACATGCCAAGAAATGTTGTTTTATTATAGTTAATGGACTTGACTGATCCCATCAAAATAATCCTGTACTCTCTAAGCTACACTAATGTTTGATTAACCACAACATTCTATCCCAACCATCTGTAGTAAACTGAAAATTGCCATCACATAGCATTCCTTAGGATTAGTTCATATTCGAGAGACATAAAGCTCTGAAAATTTGATCACATTATGAACAAGTTTCAACTCTAGCTGACTGTAAACTCACATGATTGTGTCAGGGCAAGAGATCTGCCCAAGTTCTGCCAAAGCCATAATATGTAGTAGCATGGAAACCTCCTTTATGAATGAATTCCAAATGTCTCTCTCAATTCATTTTCCAAGTTATTAAATAAATAGACTGTTAAACTGTGATTTGTTTATTCTCTGCTAATGTAGGTCTTGCAAGTGGTGAGAGGGCCAAAGAGGAATCTTGACAAGCACAAAGAATGCCTACATGCTCTATAGTGCAGCAGGAGAAAGTCCTTTCTCTCTTCAAATACCAAGACAGGCACCAAGGTAGGAGATTATAACTTCTCAGATGGCCATCATCTGTTTCTGGGCAGCTCTCAAACTATCTGCCACCTGCTAACTCACTGGTCTCACAGGGAACACCGGCTGAATTCTGTATCTTATTGTACTTATCTAAAAGAACTTGGTGTGTTTGTCAATGGCTCCTTTAGTCTGTGGACACTTTGAGAATGGTGAATGTGTCTTTTTATGCCTATGTGCATTTATTCATTTCAGTGTCTGCACCTGCCCAGTAGACAAGTTTACCAGATTTTTTCTTTGAAGCACAAAGCACAATGAGCTCAAAACTACTCAAACCAAAGATATATAGAATATGTCAGGCTGGGATTACATGGATTCTCACCTTTTATATTCTACTTAGTTGTACTCTTTCTTTTTACATGTTAATCAATGTATGATAATTTGAACATTTTAAATATTTAGGTATTTATGTGGTAATGATTTTCTTTTTCCTTTTTTTTTCAAGCAAGTATTACTATGCTAACTCTTTAAATTAACTGAATGATTTGATAATGTAGGCTAAGTCCCAGCATTCTTTTTTTTTTTTTTTTTTTTTTTTGGTTTTTCGAGACAGGGTTTCTCTGAATATCTCTGGCTGTCCTGGACTCGCTTTGTAGACCAGGCTGGCCTCGAACTCACAAAGATCCGCCTGCCTCTGCCTCCCAAGTGCTGGGATTAAAGGCGTGCGCCACCACCGCCCGGCGAGTCCCAGCATTCTTAAGTTCAGGGCACCATATATTCTTTAAGACTACAAAAATAAAAAAGTATTATTTTGTTTTCTCAAGTTACTTCTCGAACAAGGTTTTCTCCCTCCTCCCCTCCTTCCCACACCCTCCCTGCTTCCCTCCCTCCCTTCCTCCGTCATTATTCCTCTACTTGGTAGTGTCCTCCTCAGATGAGGTGGGCCCTCACATATCATGCTCCCTTGATTCTTCAGTCATGTGAGGGCCAAGAACTTCCACTTGTACTGGTGCTTGATATGGCACACCATCTAAGGTCAGGTGTTTCACTAACCTACAGAAGATTCCATGACTCACTCTACTGGGTGAAATTTTTCCTAGGATAGATATGCTAGGTTCCTATCTGTTTGGGTCTGTGGGTTGTAGGATGGTTATCCTGTGATGTATGGTTAATATCCACTTACAACAGAATATACATTGGGAATGTATGCTAAGCTTTATAATTCTCGTAACTGTGACCTACTCATTTCTGTTGTTTTGCATTGTATTTTTTGTTATAAGAGAAAGAGCCATTTGTTGGACTGAAAAAGGGAGCTGTTAGGAGAAAAAAGATATTCCTTAAACTTAAAAATTAAAAAAAAGGAAGTGGATGGGGGGGGTTGAGGGTGAAGAGGGTGGGACAGTAGGACCAGAGTGTCAAGTAGGGAGATTGCAACTGAGATGTAACTAAAAGAAATAAAAAATAAATTTAAAAAAAAGAGCTACAAAAACAAAACAACCAACCAAACAGGTGTGATGGAGCATGCCTTTACGCCATGCATTTGGAAGACTGAGGCAGAAGGACAGAAAGTTTGAGGCTAACCTATGACATACAAGGAAACCTTTTTCTCAACAGCAATAACAATAACAACTGTAGGCATAAGGCTATTGTATAATTCAAATGATGATTTCCATACCCGCCCCCAATATCTGGTTGCAATCCTTGTTCTGAGAATCTCCTGTCTCAATCTTATGTAAACAGCATTCCCCAATTGTCCTCTGATATATATATATATATATATATATATATATATATATATATATATATACCACTTGAGGTAGCCTGGCTTACAATATGAGACCTTATCAACAAACCAAAGTGAACAAAAAAAGTCCATAGAGTAGTTTTTTTCCCCTTCGGTCATAACTATAATGCTATCCTACCATCCCTGCGTTAAAAAAGCAGGTAATAAATAGGCCACAATTATGAGAGTTATATGGCTTAGTATTTCTGTTGTTTTGTATTGTATTAATTGTTATAAGAGAAAGAACCATTTGTTGGACTGAAAGGGGGAGCTGTTGGGGGAAAAAGATTTACCTTAAAATAAAAAAAAGGGTAGAGGATGGGGGGTTTGGGGGGGAAGAGGGTGGAAAGGTGAGACAGGAGGGGGGAGTAGGGAGGGGATTTTGATTGAGATGTAACTTGAAGAAATAAAAAATAAATTATAAAAAAACAATATAAAGAAAAAAAAAAGAATGTAGGTAATAATGCTTTCTAATAGGCTTTACTCAAGGAATGCAGAACCAAACAACTCCACACTTGCTAGTCTAAGCAAAATAAATCAGCAGAGAGGTTGTGACGCTAACAGGAAACACTGTAAATAGGAACTGTGTAAACCTACACAAGTCATTTCAAAACGTCTTAATAAAGAGTGACTTTCTGATTCATTCCAGAGCTAGCCCAGCAAACCATCCAGAAGCTGTGGTGTTCTTACTCATCCAATCATTGAGCAACTGTTTACCAGGCACCTACTCCATGTGAAGTGTTGTTGCTTATGGCAGCTGCTATTCAGCAGTTAGTACAAAAAGGCTGAGCCTCCTTGAAATTTGCAGGTAGTTAAATATATTTCATCTGAAACCGTGCCTCCCACTCGAGCTTCAGCAATCGCATACAAACAAGGTTGTTTCAATCAGACTTCTCATTGATATAAATTTACCAAGAGCTGTGAGTCAGAGCACAGAGGCTCTTGTCTCCTTTCTGCAGCTAAGTGCCTGTGAGAAATCAAATACGGACTGAATCCCTGGTTTCATGTGCGAAGGTGGACACAGCTCAACTCTGCTTTCCTCACAGTATTGTGAGGATTAAGAAGATACTCAAAACGTGAGGACTCATTCAACATGAATGTACATTATTAGTTCTTACTAAATAACGTCCTATGTGGATTAGTAAAATAAGTCTGCTACTTACATATATACTCATAAGTAATCCATCTCTCAAATTTTGTTCATGGATTCATTTTTGTCCACGTATAATCACTAGTCCTCT
Source organism: Lophiomys imhausi (assembly GCA_907164525.1). Classification (NCBI taxonomy): domain Eukaryota; kingdom Metazoa; phylum Chordata; class Mammalia; order Rodentia; family Muridae; genus Lophiomys; species Lophiomys imhausi. The sequence continues at coordinate 6,837 of CAJQZJ010034102.1, read as the reverse complement.
GGTGGCAATGACTTCAAGTATCCTGTGTCCCTTTAAAGCAGTGGGTTATGACCCCTTTCCGGGTTTTATGACCCTTTCACAACAGGGTCACTTAAGACCATAAGAAAACAGATATTTACATTACAAGTATGTAGTTACAGTTATGAAGTAACAAAAAATTAATATTATGAGTGAAGGTCACCACAACATGAAGAACTGTTTTAAAGAGTTACAGCACTAGGAAGGTCAAGAACCACTGATTTAAAGGCTTCCTAACAGATTTTGTTATGGTTGGCTTGAAAAAGAATCCTTGGATCCATGTACATAGTCATTAAGGAGAACTGCTTCAGAGTGAACCTTTGGGACTTTCTGGGTTTTTTTTGTTTGTTTGTTTGTTTTGTTTTGTTTTGTTTTTTTTTTCCCTCTGAGGAGATCATATATTGTACAGCTTGTAAGACACAAACACTAAAAATGTAGCCCAGTGATAAAAAAAAAAAAAAGAAGGATGGAATCAGGTTAAGAGACACCAATAGAGGAAGGGAGTGTTACCTCCAAGCTCTGATGTCTTTAAGGTTATCAAAGAAGAATCCTGCTCCCATCTTCCTAGAACTGAAACTAGGGACCTATGGAGTTCAAAGGCCTTAGTAAAATTGTGGCTGCCTTCTCAGTCATGAGAATATAGCCAATGCTGTCAGTTTCAATTAACATTCAGTTTTCTGTCTGTCTTGTTTAGATGCACTTTGAAATGAATAGCCATTCCTTTTATTTACCTTAGCAGCTCTCCACAGAGAAATCCTCCCACTTAATTACACTTTTAATACCCACCATTCCATCCCCACACATAAACATACACACTGACTGGTATGTGACCCCAGTCAATCCAGGGAAGATTTTTCTCACACTCAAAAAATAAAACAGGATACTTTGAGATGGCTCATCAGGTATCAGCACTTAAGGGAAACCAGGTCACCTCAGTTTGAACTCCTGCCCCAAACTAAAATAAATAAATAAAACACACATGCGAAACAGATTTTTACTTTCCAGCCCCAAATCCCTACTTTCTAACACAAATGTTAACAGAATTCTACTGGAAATTTAAAATAATTGTTTAGTGGAGAGATGGTAAGTAAATACTGACATCAGTGAATTTCCATACTACACAAACATGGTGCTGTTCTGAGACCACTGCTCAGAATACCAGACAGGGAACAGTTATTCTCACCCCATCCTCCACTCCCTACTCTAGATATGTGCATTTATACATCATAGGTATCTAGTAGCTGGATGATATCAAATACACACTAATTTTGTTTCCTGGCTTCCTGTATTTAAAAATCTGTTAGAATTTTTTTTAAGACAACTGATTCCAGTTTTGTTTCACATGAACAATTCGGTCTTTCTCTAAACTGACCAAAGTATATTCTGTCAGAAAACTACAATAATAAAAAAACAACATAAATGTATGAGGAAATTCTGGGTCGAGTTGGATTTGAGCTACAGTGATGTGGGTCTAGAAGATAAAATATTTCTTAGTCTAATTTCTTCAACTGTCAACTTGGTGAGCCAGGAAGTTAACTTATTTTTTTCAAGGAATAGAAATGAAATGTCTAAAACATAACACCTACACACATGTCAGACTAGTCTTTGCTGTCTTGCCAGTTTCTCTCTTGCCAGTCTAAAAAGGACATGGCAACAGGAGGTGCTACTACTTTCCAGTAACAAATGTTCAGGCAAATCAAGATAGAAAATCACTGAAGGCTATTGTCAATTCAAATAGCAGTTACGAGCTCTTATCTTTTGCTATACACAATAAACTAAGCACATTCACATCATGTGTGAGAGTTTAAGCCAGTGCTTAGGCATTTTTTTTTTTTTGTTTGTTTTGTTTTTCGAGACAAGGTTTCTCTATGTATACCTGGCTGTCCTGGACTCACTTTGTAGACCAGACTACCCTTCAACTCACAGAGATCCACCTGCCTCTGCCTCCCTAGTGCTGAGATTAAAGGTGTGTGCCACCATGACCACCAGTGCTTAGGCATTTATTTCACTGATATCTAGAAAATATTTGTGCATTCTGACTATATTTTAATCATTTTGATGTAGTGAAATAAGGGTGACCCATACCCCTAGTTACTTAATGTTACTTTCTCCACTACCTAGTATGTGGCATGATGTTTAGCCTCCCCTGAGTCTTGGTTGTATGTAGCCCTTGATTATACTACCATAATTCCCCATAAAAATATTAACACTCTAAATGAAACAGGGAATGGGAGGGAAGAGTGAAGTGAGATCATTCTTTCTTATTAATGCCTCTCAAATAATATAAGGAAACAAGATATGAAAATTCTAGCATACTATTTATGCTATAAAAGTTGCCAATATGGAACTTTTATTTCATTTCATAACTGTAACCAATTGTACCAATGGTAAAATGAATGTATTTAATTCTTGAGGTTTGTTAGAGTAGCATGGGAGAAAAGCAGATACCATAGTGGCAAAGAGAAGACACACAGAGCTCCTTGGAAGGGATATCATGTGACCCCTGTGAACTATAAAACAAGACAGATCAACATGGCCCACTGGAATGGCCATTGGCAGCTCTTTGTTTATTATGATACCGTCTCTGTTTCATTGTCCCTATCCAACTGGCTGTTTCCATCAGGTACCTAATGTGACTCAGGAGAGGAGTTATCCCAATAACTGAAAAACCTCAACCCATTCCCAAAGCTCCTATCTCACCCACCTCCTTCATTCAATCAAAAATCTTTCTCATAACAATTTGTACAGAATCTATCCAAAATTTAAAAATTCCACAATATGCATGTTCAATCTCTCTCTCTCTCTCTCTCTCTCTCTCTCTCCTCCCCCTCCCTCCCTCCCTCCCAGCCATACTCAATCACTGAGTGTGTACTTCTTCTCAGCACCTGACTCTGAGTCTGTATCCTTACCAGAAAGTTTATCCAATTTGAAAATAATAAGTTGGTCTCCATCTTTGTTTCGTATCCAAGACCTCCCTCGCGTCCACATCCATCACACTCTCAATGTGATTTGGGGGTTTTGAGGATTCTAACTCTTCCAGTCATCCATACACATAGATTTATGATGATTACTTGAGGTGCCTTCTCTCGTGTTCTGAAGGTGTCAATTCCCTGAGTGGAAATGATGCCAAAAATGTAGAAATGCCTATTTCAAGACATGAGGTGCAGACAGGAGTCTTGAGAGTGCTTCTTTGTTTTATCTCATTAACAACAGTAAGCAAAAAGACATATCTAGCTGAGCCTGTCATATGACACAACATTCACAGCCTCTTCTCCTAATGATAGCTCCAACTCTGATGGCAAAAGAAAACGCAAAAAGAACATTAGAAAAAAGAGAAATAAACAAATGAAGCCTGAGAGAAATCTGGATGTACCTGTAAACAGGTCACACTAAGTACATGACATTCCCCAAAGCAGCAAGCCTTTTCCATAGCAAATTCTAATTCTCCTTCTATCCTTTCAAGGAGATTTGTAGATTCTAAGACTATGGGCTTTTATCATGTAAAAGATGGCACTCAAGAGGTAACACTCAGTAGTTATAAGATCTTGAAGAAACTACTATTTTCAATTTTAGTTTTCTCATATGTAAAGCAATCATTAAGAAAGTAAAGAGGTGTTAGCTCCTCTTTGAAGGTCCTGTAGAATTCCTTGCTAAAGCCATCTGGCCCTGGGCTTTTTTTGGTTGGGAGATTTTTAATGACTGTTTCTATTTCCTTAGGGGTATAGGGCTGATTAATCTGTTTATCTGATCTTGATTTAGCTTCGGTAGGTGGAATCTATCAAGAAAATTGTCCATTTCACTTAAGTTTTCAAATTTGGTGGAGTATAGATTTTTGAAGTAGGATCCAAATATTCTCTGGATTTCCTCAATGTCTGTTGTTATTTCTCTCTTTTAATTTCTCATTTTGTTGATTTGGGTTTTCTCCCTCTACCTTTTAGTTTATTTGGCTAAGGGTCTGTCTATTTTGTTGATTTTCTCAAAGAACCAACTCTTGGTATCATTGATTCTTTGCATAGTTCTTTTTGTTTCTAAGTTGTTGATTTCAGCCCTAAGTTTGATGATCTCCTGCCTTCTGCTACTCTTGAGAGTGTTTGCTTCTTTTTTTTCCAATTCACCCAGGTTAGCTGTTAATTCGATAATATGAGCTGTCACAATTTTCTTTTTGAAGGCACTTAGTGCTATGAACTTTCCTCGTAGCACAGCTTTCATTGTGTCCAATTGATTTGGGTATGTTGTGTCTTCACTTTCATTGGATTTTAAGAAGCCTTTGATTTCCTTCACCAAATAGAATCAGAAAGAACATTGCCAAACTCATTCTATGAGGTCACAGTCACCCTGATTCCTAAACCACACAAAGAACCAAAAATGAAAGAGAACTTCAGACCACTCACCCGCACGAACATAGATGCAAAAATACTTAATAAAATACTACCAAACCAAATTCAAGAACACATCAAAAGTATCATACACCATGATCAAGTAGGCTTCATCCCAGAAATGCAGGGATGTTTCAACATATGAAAGTCTATCAACGTCATTCACCATATAAACAAGATGAAAGAAAAAAAACCACATGATAATCTCGCTAGATGCAGAAAAAGTATTTGACAAAATCCAACACACCTTCATGCTAAAAGTTCTGCAGAGAACGGGCATAAAGGGACCATAACTAGAAATAATAAAGGCAATATATAGCAGGCCAGTGGCAAACATCAAATTAAATGGAGAGAAACTTGAAGACAAGACAAGGATGTCCACTTTCACCATATATCTTCAATATATTACTTGAAGTTCTTGCTAGAGCAATAAGACCACTAAAGCAGATCAAAGGGATAAATATTGGAAACGAAGAAGTCAAATTATCCCTACTTGCAGATGATATAGTGTACATAAGCGACCCCAAAAACTCCACCAGAGAACTCTTACACCTGATAAACACCTTCAGCAAAGTGGCTGGATACAAAATTAATTCAAAAAAATCAGAAGCCCTTCTTTATACAACAAACAAATAGGCTGAGAAAGAAATAAGGGAAACAACCCCCTTCACAATAGCCACAAACAACATAAAATAACTGCGGGTAACTCTAACCAAGCAAGTAAAGGACCTGTACAACAAGAAATTCAAGCCCTTGAAGAAAGAAATGGAAGAGGCCTTTAGAAGATGGAAAGAGATCCCATGCTCATGGATAGGTAGGATCAATATAATAAAAATGGCTATCCTATCAAAAGCAATATATTGATTCAATGCAATTCCTATCAAAATACCAACAAAATTTTTTATAGAGTGGAGAGAGCTACTTTCAATTTCATATGGAACAACAAGAAGCCCAGAATAGCTAAATCAATCCTGTACAATAAAAAAACATCTGGAGTTATCACCATCCCAGATTTCAAGCTGTATTACAGAGCAATAGTTGTAAAAACAGCATGGTATTGGTATAGAAACAGACCAGTAGATCAATGGAATTGAATTGAAGATCCAGAAATAGACCCACACTTATGGCCACCTAATTTTTGACAAAGAAGCCAAAACGGCACAATGGAAGAAGGACAGCATCTTCAACAAATGGTGCTGGTCCAACTGGATGTCCACATGTAAAAGAATGAAATTAGACCCATACTTATCACCTTGCACAAAACTTAAGTCCAAGTGGATCAAAGACCTTAAATTAAGGCCAGTCACACTAAAACTACTAGAAGAAAAAGTGGGAAAAACCGTCAAACTCATTGGCACAGGTAACAACTTTCTGAACAGAACACCAACAACTCAGGGACCTGAGACCAACAATCAATAAATGGGACCTCATGAAACTAAAAAGCTTCTGTAAGGCAAAAGACACTGTCATTCGAACAAAACGGAAGCTTATAGACTGGAAGAAAATCTTAACCAACCGCACATCTGAGAGAGGGCTAATATCCAAAATCTACAAAGAACTCAAAAAATTAAATGCCAAGAAAACAAATAATCCAATCAAAAAATGGGGGACAGAGCTAAATAGAGAATTCACAAAGGAGGAACTCCTAATGGCTGAGAGACACTTGAAGAAATGCTTAACATCCTTAATCATCAGAAAAATGCAACTCAAGACAACTCTGAGATTCCATCTCACACCTGTCAGAATGGCTAAGATCAAAAGCTCAAATGACAGCACATGCTGGCAAGGGTGTGGAGAAAGGGGAACCCTACTCCATTGCTGGTGGGAGTGCAGGGTTGTGCAACCACTATGGAGGTCAGTATGGCGATATCTTAGAAAACTTGGAATAGCTTTACCTGAAGACCCAGCCATACCACTTCTGGGTATACATCCAAATGATTCCTCACTGAATCACAAGGAAGTTGCCTCATCTATGTTCATAGCAGCCTTATTTGTAATAGCTGGAAACTGGAAACAACCCAGATGTCCCTCAACTGAGGAATGGATAAAAAAATCTGTGGTACATCTATACAATGGAATATTATTCAGCTATCAGGAACAATGAAATTATGCAATTTGCAGCCAAATGGATGGAACTAGAAAAGCTCATCCTGAGTGAGCTAACCCAGACTCAGAAGGATGCATATGGCACCTATTCACTTATAGTAGGATTTTAGCTATATAGTAGACGATATCGATACTACAACTAACACACCAAAGGGAACATGGGCATAGACTTTTTATTTTTTATTTATTTTTATATTTATTTATTTTTTTCTCTATTTTTTAAACAAAATAAAACCTTTATTTGTTAAAGTCATATTCAAAAAGAAGCAAGAAGTTAATCTACAATTATTTTGTCGATTCTAGAGGCCTAATGTCCTTTTCTTTCTTTTTTTTTTTT
>CAJQZJ010034084.1:869514-892389 GCA_907164525.1 Lophiomys imhausi | reverse complement strand
GAGAGGAAGAAGGATACAGAAAAGGAAAAGTAGGAATTCCCTGGGGCTAACGTCCAAAACCCATTAAGACAGGACCATTTATCAGCTTGTAGTCTCTTCCCCTACATAACAGAGTTTTCAGTTATCCTTCAAATAACCAAAAAGAAGGGCGGAATTTTTTAATATACCATGCTGAAATGTGTATCATCTGTCTTTATCATATCTCCAGGTATGTAGGAGGCCATCAGTGAATTTGTTTTGAAAGCAGAAGCAAGACAGGTGTATGAGAGTGGCTCAAACCAACAGGGAACATCAAATGCCAAGGACTCCATGTAAATAAGACTCCATAGCTATGTGGCAGATTCCTTCAAGTAGTGTGACCATCTGAAAACTGCATCACAATTTGAAACTCAATTTTCTCAGAAAAATTACAAACAACTTTCAAGGGTTAAATAAGGTTCATCCTACCTGTAGCACACACGTATTATTCAATAATGAGAATATTAATTCTACTTTTATTACTAATAGAAAATATCTACTGTGTATTTAATGTGTCCCAGATGCTGTAACAAAATATTAGATAAATAATACTTAAGCAGCAACAATGACAAAGTCTACAGAATTATTTTGGACCCAGGTAAAGAGCATAGGGTCTTCCTCATTACACTCAATGGAAAAAAGAAACACAGGTGTAAATTTTCTAGACTATCTTGTGCCTCTCTGGAATATGCTCTTCTATAAATATCTGAACTTTTCGGAGAGTCCCTTAAATTGGGAAGTGCAAGAACTTACAAGGATTCATTGCCTTCTAGTTGAGGGTGTAACCACAAAGACTCCAAGGACATTGGAAGAGGAGGGGAAAGGACACTTGGGAAAAGGAAGAAGAGGAAGGGGAGGAAAATTAGGTTAGCACCTAATTTTCCCTAGAGAGTGACATACACTGGCAAGCCGTTTCCTCTCCATGTCCCTGGAGCTGCTGTTCAGCCAGGTCTGCTCTGTCTCTAAGGCAGTCTCCCATGAAGAGATGGAGCTTCTTCACGTTTGACTATGTGCATACTTTTGTTTTTTTCTGTTGAGAACATGAAAGAACTTTGTGACTTGTGATATAAGACAATTAGGAAGTTAGAACACCATTAGCTAGGCAGCGAAGGCAAGCTCTTTTCCTGGCAGAAATGGAGGCTTGCAGACAATGATGTTTATTGCCAGCCTTCTGCCTCTGTAATGAGGAGCTTCAGGCAGCTTTGCTCTACAATTGAGATAGAGTGCACAAGATGCCCAATTAGGAGCAAATGACTGCAGTCTTTAGTGGAAGTGATGAACTGGAATTCTCAGATGTAAACAGAAATGAGAGATTGATTATAATGTTTGGAAAGGACTTTAGTACAGCAGCGTTATAGGATTCAAAGGGAATGTTTTCAATAAAAATGCTGCCTATTAGCTTCAAGAATTGTGAATTCACTTATGCAGAAATAATAAGTTTAAAAACCATGTTACATCGTATTTCAGAATTTCCTTAAGCTTTAATCCAATTCTCATAAAATGTACATTACATAAGTAATATAAATAATGTGGTGTCATGTATATGAGATTTTATATAACATTAATTTCAAAATTAGGCAAAAGTCAAATAATCTAATTATAGTTTCAGTCATAAAAATAAAATGCTTTTTTTATTCACTAAATATTTATTGAACGTTTGTCATATTGCGTGCTGTTTCAATTGTTTAGAGTGCCTCAGTGAACACTCATGTACCCTGTTTTTAATAAGCTCATAGTCTAATAAAAGCTAAAATGCCATTTAAAAAAATTACCAAATAAGTAAATACTTCACATAAGAGGGAAATAATTAGGGTAGATGAAGACTAGGATAGAAAAGAGGAGAGTTATTTTTTGTAGTAACAGATCTCTTTCAAAGGAAACACCAGCAGGAAAGAGATGTAAGACAGAAAATTAGACATGTAGACAGCCGAAGGAAGAGAGTCCCTGGTGGGGAAACAACCAGTGGAAAGGCATACGGGAAAGACATGCTCCAGATGTTTGACATTCAGTATGGAAAATAAACTGTTGGAAATTATGGCATGAAGAGCATATTGAGATGGACAGGATTGAGGAATAGAAATAGTACCTAGTTTAAAATAAAATAAGTATAAATTACAAGAAATAAGACCTAGTCATGCAGCTCTCAAAGGTTTGGGAAAGAAACTCTGCTTTTATACAGAAAAACACAAAAACAAACAAAAAACAACCCACTCACTTTTATCAGAAAAGTGGGATCTGAGGTATTTCTTTAAAGTATCCCTCTGATTATAATGCTGCCTTGATTATAATGCTGTATTGAAGGGCCTAAGCAGAAGCAAGCACGTGGAAAGCTACCAAAGAGGGGCCATCAAGTGAGGAAGGCGGTCCAGTCCAAGGCAAGTCAAGAACGAAACGAAGAACCTGTCTAGAAAACCCCATGTCATACAGCTCAGCTCTTCACCACAGCCACCTCAAGGAAATTGGTGATTAAAGCAAACAAAAAAAAAAAAACAAAATGAAAACAAGTAAACAACAACAACAAAAAAAACCCAAATATTTGCACGTCATGAGGAGATATTCTTGGACAGCAGAATTTTTCCTGCAGGGTCTTAGTTTAGTTAAATCCGTAATCCAATCAAAGTAGATAAAGTTTGATGTATTCATTATTTCACAATTGTATAATTAGCAGATTTTAATAATTCTCAAAAGCATCTCTCAGTCTATAATGTTCTGGTGCTAGAAGTTTGAGAAGAATGTCTTAAAGCTTATTCACATTGTTGGCTGCACCCAAATGTTTCCTTTCTCTTATTGTGTGTGTGTGTATGCGTGCACGCTTACACACAGACTCATGTGCATACACATGCTGCTCTGCCTCTCTGCATATACAAACACAGGGGCCACAGGAAGATAGATGGCAGTTACCCTTCTCTCTCTCTTTTCACCTCCTTTGTCCTTCATCGTTTGCAGAGATGGATTCTTAGGGAACCTGGATCTCTAGGCTGGCAGGCAGAGATCGTCCTGTCTCTATCCAGCACAGTGCTGAGGTTCCAGGTGTGGCTACGCCTGGGATCTGAATGCTGGAGACTCAAACTCAGGCCCTGATGATTCCATCGCAAGTGCTCTCATGCATTGAGCCATCTCGCCAGGCTCCCAGGTATAGTTTTTCTGTAATATTTGTCACTGTTTTTCTTTCATTTCATTGAATTCCTTTTGTAGTACTGCCAACTTTTCATCATTATTCATCACCATCATTCATCATTAGAGGTAAACTAATTTAATTTTCCTGAAACTTAATGTGATATGTCTTCACTCAATCTCTCTTTTATATAAGTTATAACTAACTTATAATAAACATGTATGACAGCTATTATCTCTAAACGTATTTTAGCCATTACTCTAGGAACATAGTTGAAACATTCAAGTAGGTAACACTAGCTGACACATGCTAAAATGTGACTTTAGGAAGATGTTCAGAGTCGAAAAATAAATAGCATTTAATCTTGATAGTGTTTACCAGATGGATCATCCAAGGTTAATTATTAGAATTTCTGCTGTGGAAAAAAAAAGCTATGTGCAAGCATTTTTAAGAAGCGAGCGGTGATTTTTTTTTTTTTTTCTGGGAAACTATGAAGCAATCTGATTCATCTGAATAACTCTAGGACAGATCTCCAAACTTGATGAATTTTTCAGAAGGCCAAAACAATGATGGTGTTATCCTTAAATTCAAGTTGACTTATTAATTTCTTCATTTATTCCTTCAACAATAATTATGTGCTGAAGGTCTATTATTATTATTAGAAACTCTGACAAAGCCCTATCAACTATATATTTTTTAAAAAGACCAAAAAGTTTATCCTATAAGACAATACTCATAGAAGAAGAAAAAATTTCTATGGAAATATGTTTCATAAAATATAAAAGAAATTAATTAAATACTTGTGTGTGAATTATTTTCAAGTGGAATTTTTTTCAAATTAATTTACAAATACTTAAACAAAAAATGATAAAAACATATTTGTAACTCTTTTCTAATTCTGATGGTCATTTGAAAATAGTTTTTTAAATTGACCTTCCACCAAAATATAGTAGTGAACATCACTAATAAGAAAATGTTCTTACACAAAAGGAAAACTACCTTTCAGTTTACAGCAATGTCTATTCATTTTTGAGGTCTCCTTATCATTCATTGCTTATTTATGACCATTTGGTAAGCTAATCCATAGAAACCATCAAGACTCCCTTAGATTTCTGCTGTTTTCACAAATATACAAAAATTTGTAAAGAAATTAAAATGTGCTTACTTCTGCTTCAAAGGTCCTTGGAAATTCAAATTTCATTGTCTTTGTTTTATTTTGCATGTTGTATGTTGAGATATGCCTTAAAAATAAGATTTGGCATAAAGTATAAAAGCAGATAGCTCTCAAAAAAAAGTTACCCTATAGATTTACAGCTAGGAAGATGTGGGTAAACCTCAGTTAAGTTTTAAGCCTCACATCTCCATAAGAAAATTATTTTTCATTAACTGTACAGTATATCTGTTTCAAGAAAGAGAATGTATTCCATAAAGATTAAAAATATATGACTGAGAATAACATAGCCTAGGAAATGGGTCAGCAGGTAAAATATTTGACATGCAAGTGTGAGGCCTTGAGTTCAAATCAATATAAAAATATTTCGATGTGATAGTTCCCCTGTAGTCCACCATGATCTAGTGTCTTGCATCTGGGAGATGTAAGATATAGTTTTCCCTTAACTTCTAGCATCAGTGCTTGCCAAAGAGCAGGGTCCAGGGAGATTTAAAAAAAAAAAAAAAAAAGACAAGTGGTAGAAAGAAATTCAAATAACAGTTGGGCATGGTGTACTTTAGAAAGCAATAGTTTAAAATCACAGCTTATTTATTTTATATGTGTCTGCACATACATGTGCTTTGGTGCACCTGTGGCCAAGGACACTGGCAAGATCCTGTTATTTTCTTCCTCTTCCACCAAGTAGGTACTGGGGATTGATTTCAGGGTTGGCTGTAGGCATCTTTATCCACTGAGCAATCTCATCAGCCCAAAAGGTAAGTTTTAAAAGATGAAAAATGATAATGAATACAAGTTTTTAATTTATTTGTGTGTTTAGTTTACATTCCAATCACAACTTGCTCCCTCTTCTCCTCCCAGTCCCATCCCCCCACTCACTTCCCCCATAATCCTACCCCTATGCCTGGTACCAATCAACTCTGTTAGATCAAATTGCATCAGGAATAAGTGCCTCCTCTTCCACTGAGGCAAGACAAGGCAGCTCTGCTAGGAAAATGAAGTCCAGTGGGAGACAACAGAGACCAAGTCAGAGATAGTCCCCACTTCAAATGTTAGAGGATCCACTTGAGGACAAAGCAGCCCATCAGTTTCATATGTGTAGAGGGCCTAGGACCAGTCCATGCAAATTCTTTGGATGGTGGTTCAGTATCTACAAGACCCTCTCTGTCCTAGTTAATTGACTACATGTGCGTCTTCTTGTGGTGTCCTTAACTCCTCCAGCTCCCTCAAACCTTCCCCTAACTCTTCCACAAGACTCCCTGTGTTTCACCTAATGTTTGGCTGTGAGTCTCTGCATTCATTTCCATTATCTGCTGGATAAAGCCTCTCAGATGTCAGTTATGTTTACAATGTGAGATAGCAATAATTTTTTAAAATTCCTGCATGAATTAGATGATGCAGAAAATAAAACAAGAACACAAGCAGAAAGAAACATATAATCATGATGCTGTTACCAAGATTCATAACTGAAGGAAGTCAGGGATAAGACAGAAGAAACTGGAGTTGAGGAATTGGGAAGGATGGAATAAATAAAGAATGTTATAAAAGCAACCCAGACAGGTCACCAAAGGGAAAGTGTGGTTGAAATTACAGGATGAGTAGCTGTTATAAGTTTTGGACTGAAAATGTATAATCCACACAGAGTTTAAGAAAGATGACTTGTGAAAACTGTCCCAGGAGTACCATAGGTAATCTGGCAACAATGAACTTGTGTTTAATGTGTGCCCAATCTCCACATTAGAAAAACTGGAGCATAAGTTTTCAAAAAACCTTTGAAAACTGTAGTGCTAGTGAGTTGCAGGTCCCATAAAGCTTATAGGGCAGTAAATGTAATTGCAAAATAGTGAGTTCTTAAATATGAGTAGAGACACCATATAATAGTCTATACATAGTTATGAACTGATAAGGTCAGTAAGAATCTCAAGCTTTAAAACCAAAGTCATGGGACTTTTATTCTGAAAAAGATAAAGGAAGAATGAAAAAGAAGGAGAAAGGCAAAGCCTCTGTGTGGTAAACCCTCCATAAGCAGAAACTGACTCCCTTGCTAAGCCAGAATTAGTGGGATATATAATTATGACAAGTTTACATGCAATTAAGAGAAGCAGTCTATCAGCTGTTTACTGTAAATATACATGTCTCAAGATGTTTAAAAGCTGTATGAGTTCTTAACCTTGGGTTAAAGATTTTTTTGCTTATTTTTGTCCACAGTAGTTTTGGAAACTGTTGACTGCAGAAACTGTGTAACATTGTTTAAATCTTTAGAAAGATACATTCAGAAAGATAACTCAAATCTCTCTAACATGCACATATATGTATATATATGCATACATATAATGTCTAGACAGAGTATATGTAAATATGTTATATAAACATGCATATATTGTAGTTTTTGCATACATATGCACATATATTTTTATAAATATATAAAATATACAGACTTATGCATATATTCTCCATATGTACAGCACATATATTTTGTAAACATAACACACACAAATATATATACACATACATGAATGACACATCTGTAATAATTATACTGTAGTTTACAACTTATTCTATAATACATTAATTCCCCTTTGCTCAAGACTTTCCATCTCAAAATGCTAAGCTTTTGCATTAATAAATGACATTTGTAACATCCACCCACAAGGTGTATGTGATGTATGTATATATCTTGCTCAAACCTCTTTAGTGAGGATGTCCTTAAAAAGTCACTCTGCTCTGTCCTATGGAGTGAGAAGTACAGATTGTGACCCCTATTGTAAGGTTTCTCAACTGTCCCAACCCACCCTTCTTTCTTCTGATATACAGCATCTGTTTCACTGTCCTTTGCTATTTCATCTCTCCATCATGTTAGTAGGTAGCCTCTACATTTTCTTCTTTCTCAAAACCCTTGTGTCACAGGAAGTGACCTCCTGGTCATGATCATGAACTACACCTAAAATTCACTCATGGTTCCTCAACTCAGGCCCATCTTGAAAGCTTTATTCTTCTCTTAATGCAATATGGGACAGGAGTAAAAGTTCACAATAGAATGTCAGAGTATCATTTAAATCTTTTTTTATTTGTCACTACTAGCATGCTCTTCTGTTTATTATTAACCCACGTTACCCTTTCCTCAAGATTTAATATATATATATATACCCTATATATATATACCCTATATATATACACCCTATATATGCATATATATGGTATGTATATGGCTCACATGCACACATATATTATAACTTATATTATGTCATACACACATGCACATATGCATATATCTCCAAGTTTGAGTCACAGTCCCTTGGGAATCCCGGAATGTCCTTCAGAAAATCTAACACCCCATAATAGTTCTGCAATGTTTCTAAACATCATTTGGTTTTTCACATGTTGATGAATTTATATCCACACTAAGTATCATTATTTTTGAGTTAGCATGAAATAAGAGAAAAGTACTAATTTGTGCTAGGACTGGTTGCATTCTGATAATCATGCACACACACGTAGTTTTAAACCATCTACAACACAACTCCTATACTGAAGACTCAAACATCATGGAACAGGAGGCAGAAGACTGAGAATCATAAATCCAAGACATCTGCTATGAGGTAGGGTCCTCATAGATGTCAGAAAAGCTGTAACTATGCAATCTCAATAACATGGTCACCTAAACAAGACACACACAATGACAATGCTAGTCAACACAGATTGGAAAAATCTCCCAAGTACCAGTCCCAGTTGAAGTACTATAGGCAATTAACAGCTTCTGAGAGAGTGAAGATCAGTTTTCTCCAGAGACAAGCTCCCTGATAGGCTATACAATCCTAACTAGTCATTCCTAAATGCATGAGAACAATACTAAATGGACTTAGCAGGTCTTACTTATGTATATTCATATATATATATACATATATGTATATATATATATACATATATGTGTGTGTACATGTGTATGCATATGTCTACACTTTTAATACACATATTACATATATACATGTGCATATAAATGCAATATATTCCTTAATTTTTATTGCTATGCATATGGCAATTATATATATTTATATATATAGCAATAATAAAGAAAGATTATGAGTTTGAGAGGAAGCTGGAGACACATGGGAGGTAGTCTATAGGGGAGCAAAAGTGGTAGAAATTATATATATACATTACTCATAAATAAAATTATTTTAAAAAGTAACCAATTTAAATAAAATTGACATAACAAAGAAGAAAAAAACTAGAGTCCCTTAGAACAACCATGAGGAAACAGTGGAATATACTGATTGTATTAAGTTCTTCCTATTCAATACATAGATTACATTAATTTTTTGTGATAAAATGGTCTATAACCCCTTCTTCCCTCACAAGAATGGTGTCTGTGTTCTGCTTATACAATTGTTTTGAGTACAAGCTGAACCAACTATTTTTTTTTGAGAGAATATTATTTTTACTTTAGAGAAAACTGACAGACAGGTGCAGTTACTCAGAGTTGGATTTTGGCAGAAATTTAGTTGAGAATGAGCAAAATGAACTTGTCAGTTCAAGGAACGCAGCTGACAGGATCTTCTACCAGGGATAAACTTTAAGCTTTCATGAGAAAAATCAGAATTCGAATGTCTGACATTAGCTTCGCTGAACTGGCCATATAGTTGAGGTATTTGTTGATTTTGAGTAATATTAAGAGTGTTCTATATTATGAATGAAATATGTCATTATCATAAGACTTATATTTCACTGTAAAGACATTTTTTAAATAATCAATTCATGGTATTAAATTATGCAAGAAAAGAGGTGGATATATATTTGTGTAGCCTGTTTATAACATGAAATTTTGTCTTTTTTCTTCAACCATGGCAGAAGTTTTGTTGGGTACCATGGCTTGGCATCCATAGTCTTTAGAACTTAAATTTCATTCCTACAAACTTCTCTGGCTTTTAAGGTTTCCATTGAAAAATCAGCTACTATTATTGTATGTATTTCTTTATGGGTGACTTGTGATTTTTTTTCTTTCAACTTTCAGTTCCTCCCTCTTTAGTCTATATATTTATTATTTAATTATATATTATGAGGAGTTTCTTTTCTGGTTCTGCCTATTTGGAGTTCTGTGTGCTTCTTGTAGTTACATATTTCCTTAACTTTGGAAAATTGACTTCCATGATTCGGTTGAAGGTCTGGTCTATGCTATTGACCTGGATTTCTTCTCCTCCACCTCTACCTATAATTTGAATACAAACGTGGTCATTTCGTGGTGTTCTACAGGTCCTGCATGTTTCTAGCTTAAGTTTTTTTCCCATATTCTTTGCTTGTGTGCTCTAACTCATCTATTTTGTCTTCAAGTCCCAATATTCTATGTAAAATTTGATCCACTTTACTTGTAAGACATATATATATATATATATATATACATATATATATAAAATAGAGTATCCAATTCCAAGTGGTCACCCCTTATCACAACAGATATACACATAGCAATAAACTCAGCAGGTCATATATAATATGTTTCGATGACAATAAAATTAATGAAGAAGAGATCATAGACTTGACAGAGAAGAAAGGGAAACCTGAGTCGGGGGGGGGGAAGGTTGGGTGGAAATTATGCAAATACAGTACTCGTTTATGAAACTCTCAAAATAAATTTTAATCTTTAATTAATAGCCAACTTTCCACTATTTGTCTACTCTAAAAAAATCACAATTATATCAAAATAAATTGAAATGGCCTTCATTTTCCAACATAGCTTCTAGGCTGCTATTGTTTTTCCCTTCTTAGAGACATATCAGTGTGGTTTTCGCCCTATAAGTCTATAAGAACACTTGAAAACAGATTAGGACATATACCAAAATGAGAAATCAGATGTTATTAATAAGTCAAACACTAAACCCAATATGCAAAAGGAGCAATCAGTGTCTCTTCTCCAGTTTTCTCTGGGAAAACATATCTTTCCCAGTAGACATGTTATTTTTATAAGAAATGGATTTTTAAAAAATGTCTCTCTTGGTTGTGCAATATTTTGATCATTTAGGAAGTACTACAGGGTATATAATTAATTACAAGAAGTGTGAAATTAGGCAGATATTTCAAAATCCTACTGATGCTTTGAAGAGGAAAGAGAAAAGATGTTGGGTTCAATTCAGTCGGTTCTTCAAAGAAATTCTACTTCCTGCCACAGACCAGTATTCTAAGCTGAAATCAAGGCCAAGAATGTCAATGTCAGAAAATAACTTTTAGAAGTCTCTAACCGCAGGCTAATGTATTCATCTGCATCAAGGCTCGATTCCCAGAAGAAACGAAACAAGACCCTGCAACTTAGAGTAGAGAGGCTTGGGAGAATGCATTCAAGTTTGTCTCACCTCCCAACAAACACTGAAAGTGTTCATTTCTATGTGAAATCGGAACACATCAAACTCATAAAAGATTAGTAGAGCCCTGGCTGCCAGGGACAAAAGGGTAAGAAAGATGGGGTGGGAGGTATTGGTCACCAGGTTCGTAGTGTCACTAAAACTGTTTCCAAATATCAGAGTAAAACTGTTCACCCTAGTTATTATAGATACCTCTATTGCATTTAATTTTTTTGAGAGTAAATTGTTTTTCCCAACATTTATTTATTTCTTCAAGTTACAACTCAATCGTAGCCCACTCCCTCCTCCCCTCCCGGTCCCACCTTCCTATATCTTCCCCCTCTCCCTCCTATCCTCTTTTTTTTTTTTAATTTAAGGTGTATCTCTTTTTTTTTTCAACATCTCCCCCTTTTAGTCCAATAAAAGATTCTTTTTCTTATAACAATAAATACAATATAAAACAATGAGAACCTATTATCAAATATCAAAATAATAATTAGTGTGATAATGGGTTAACTTAATTAGAATATTCACTTATAATGCATATGTTACCAAAGCTTACACTGTATGTCACAAACCTACACAATTTTACTTGTTGGCTGTTGGCTGTACCTGGAAAAAAAAAAAAACCCTCACAAATGTTAAAAAAAAAAAAAACTCCTTTGAGCTGAATGTATTCCACAGGATGTACACACACATAAAAAAAAAAAAACCCTTACATATATCTGATGTGAGCATTAAATGTAATATTATTTTTCAGGATAAAGCTCACTTTTAAAGTGTATTCTTCTTATATTATACCCCAACCACAGTTTAGTTCTCTTACTTCTCCTCCTCCCAGCACCCTCCCCCCCTCCCCTCTCTCCCTCTCTCTGATCCTCTCCTCTTCCATTACCCTTCAGAAAAGAGCAGGCCTCCCAAGGGATATCTGCCTACCATGGCATAGCAAGTTATAAGAAGACTAAGTACAAACCCTCATCTCAAGGCTGGATTGGGAACCCAGTAGGAGAAGAGAAGTTCCAAGACCAGCTAAATGAGTAAGAGATACCCCCTACTCCCACTGTTAGGGCTCCCACAATAACGCCAAGTTACACAGCCATAACATATATACAGAAGGCCTAGCTCATCTCCATTCAAGGTCTGTGATTGCCACTTCAGGCTCTGTGAGCCCCTATAAACCCTGCTTAGTTGATTCTGTGAGCCCTGCTCTTGTGGTGTCCTCGACTTTGGCTTCTACAATTTTTCCTCCCCCCTTTCTGCAGGATTTACCCCAGTTCTGCCTCGTGTTTTGCTGTGAGTCTCTACTTCTGAGCTCATCAGTTGCTGGACAATGACTCTTTGATGACACTTGGGTTAGGAAACAATTTATAAGTATAGCAGAATATCATTAGGCCTCATTCCGTTGATTTTATTCTCATTTTATTTTATTATTTTTAAATTTTACTTAATTTTATTCATTTTTTGCCTGTCATGTTTGTTCTGCCCTAGGTCTCTGGACTATCTAGCCTCTCGTTCCTGGCTATCCAGGCAGTGTTGGACATGGGTTCACTCTTATGGCATGGATCTCAGGTTGGACAAGTCTTTGGATGGCCCCTCCCTCAAGTTCTGAGCCTCCATTTCCCCACCACGTCTTGCAGGCATGGCAGATTGTACATTGAAGGTTTTGTTGCTGTGTTGATGCCCCAATTACACTGCTAGGACCCTTGACTGGTTACAGAATATGACGTATTCAGGCTCTGTATCCTGTATTATGAGGAGTCTTCACTAGGTCACCTTCATAGATTTCAGGGAGTTTCCACTATACTAAGTTTCCACATCACCCCCAAATGCCCCCCAGTTCCTGTCACCTCTCATCCTGAGTAAGGTAACACAGAACCAGAAAGATAAGCATGGTACTATTCGCTTAAAACCAGATAGTAGCTGTTAAATAAAGGATAATTATGCTACAATCCACAGACCCAGAGAGGCTAAGTAAAGAGGATAGTTTAAGGAAGTATGCACAGATCTCCCTGGGAAGGAGAAATAGAATAGATTTTCTGGATAGACTGAGGGCAGGTGGAGGTGGGAACAGGAGGGAGAGAGTACTGGTATACAAATCATTTCAATCTTTTAAAAAAGTACTTATGAAAGAATTCACATTTATTATATAATAAATATAGAAAATATATAAACAATTCAAAATATAAGAGGTTTGTAATAGCACTTATCTCATGATGCAGTTACCAATAATATTTGTCTCCATTAATATTTTTCTATGTAAATTATATGTAATTTAGATATCATAGCTACTTATTTGTAGTCTGGATTTACTATTCTATTACGAACATTACCATACAACTATTGTCTTAAAAACAAATTATAAAAATATAATGCCTAACTATTTAGCTTATCTGATTCATTCAAAGATAACTGGCAGATCATTTTCTTATATATGTGCTTCTTCATAGAACATGTTTGCATTTTAGAATATGACTTTAGAATATATTTATGCATCTTTTTTACATGAGAATGTCTATTTTATGGGAAACAATATGCCAGCCAGTCCTACTACAATTTGATATGCCAAACTTTGAGATTTCATTTTATACCAGTCAGAATGGCTAAATTCAATAAAAATAAATGACAACTCATACAGGCAAGGACGGAGAGCAAAGGAAACACTCATCCACTGCAGGATCAGGTGCAGATTTGTACAGCCACTAAGGAAATCAGCATGGAGGTTCCTTTGGAAGATTGCAATTGATCTATCTCAAGATTCTGCTACAGTACTCTTGGCACAAACCCAAAGGACACTTCATTCTACCATAGAGGAAACAACTAAGTTCACTGATGTACTAGTCATAAAAGCCAGAAATTCAAAATAACCTAGATGTCCTTCAGAAGATGAATAAATAAAATGCAGTGCTTGTACATAATGGAATATGACTCAACCATTTAAAAAGATGAAATTTACAGATAAATGGAAGGAACCAGGGAGGGAGGAAGTCATCCTGAATGAAGTATCCCAGACCCAGAAAGACAAAAATGGTATGAATTCACTTATGTGTAGACATTAGTTGTGAACTCACTGATAAACAAACTACAATCCACAGAACAACCATGGTTAGGTATAAAGTAAGGGACTATGGTGGGACAGATGGATCTCCCTTGGAAATTGAAATAAAATAGATTTTTATGGGTGGGTGGGAGGACTGAAATGGGAGTATCAAGTAGGGATGAAGTAAGAAGGGGGTGACAAGGGAAGAAATACCTGGGAAAAACAGTTAAAATAAAGGCTCATTTTAGGGGTAGTTTTGAGATCTAGTAAGATATACATACAAACATACATACATTCATACGTGTGTGTGTATGTGTGTGTGTGAAGTATATACACATATGAAGATAGTCTGAATTAAATTGCCAAATATTGAGAAAGACAGGATTTGGTTATATCTAATTGTGTTGTTGGTTGAAGGATTCCCATGAAAAATCCCCTAACCATCTGTGATTCTAGTTCTAGAGGATCTGATGCCCTCTTTCCACCCTGGGCATTGCTTGTACGTGGTACACAACATACATGCAAGCAAAACTCTCACATGTGTGTGTGCTTGTTTGGAGTGTGTGTGTGTGTGTGTGTGTGTGTGTGTGTGTGTGTGTGACAGAGAGAGAGAGAGACAGAGACAGAGACAGAAGACAGAGAGAGAGAGAGACAGAGATGGAGATGCACAGAGACAGAGACAATTAAAATATTTTTTTCTTCAAAACATGGTTTTCCTGTGTAGCCCTGGCTGTCCTGGAACTCACTCTATAGACCAGGCTGGCCTTTAACTCGTAGAGATCCGCCTGCCTCTGCCTTTCCAGTGCTGGTGTTAAAGGCGTGTGCCATCACCACCTGACTAGAACTGTTCTTTAAAAAAATCATTTTACTGTTATGAAAAATTGTAGTTTCAAATCTTTTCCTTTTATTACTCACTATTAATCTAATTATTGAGAAGACTTGAAGATAGTTGACCTTTACCATGTGTGTTGACATGTGACTAACGCCGGCACTCAGGCAATAGAAGCAGGCGAATGCCTATTACTTTGGTGCTGGATAAGGCATCCAGGACTCTATGCTTTGAAATTCCCTAAAATGCAATTTCTTTTGAATGTTCAAGTTCCTTCAGAAGCATGCATCTTTAGTCCATCTATTTCTTCTGAGTGTTTTTTTTCCATTTTATTTTGAGAGTAAAACAACCATTTGCACTTTGTAGGAAGTTTTACACAAAATTAAAATTTCATAATAATCTAGTTTGCCTTAACTGTCATCGTGCCATAGCCTAGAGTCATCCACGAAGGGAATCTCAATTGAGGGTTGGCCTATATCAGATTGGCCTGTGGGGGGTTGTCATTACTGTAAAATAATTTGGGAAGGTCCTGCCCAGTTTGGACATCACCATTCTCTGTAGGGGTGGTCCTGTACTTCGTAAGAAAGCCAGATGATCAGGAGCCTGTGAGTGAGCCAGTAAGCAGCATTCCTCCAGGGCTTCTGTTTCAAGTCCTTCATGAAGTTCTTGCTCTGATTTACAAGATACACTGTAACCAGGAACAATAGCATTGTAAACCTTTTTTCAGCTAAGTTTCCCTTGGCCAGTGTGTTTACTCACTGTTACAGAAAGAAAAATAGGAAATATGATTATATTTGAACCCTTACCAAAGTTGTCAACTTATTCAGAAAACAACCAGTATGTTGGGGCAGAAATACTGGTTAGTGAGTAAGGCAATTCTCACCAAGCCTGACAGTCTGAGTTTGAACTCTGAACCTTATACAGTGACGAGAGAAAACCTACTCCTCAAGTTGTCCTCTGACCTCCCCATGCAAGCATGGTAGGTGAACACTCATACACAGACACATATAAACACACGAAGTATAAACATATAAGTATGTCATTTGAAACGATATTGAAAAATTGTTGGGTAAGGAAAAAAAGACGCTATGGCCTAACGCAATTATCCATAGGGATCTCAATTTTATAATAACTTTTGCTCAAATGAAATGTTTGTTCTCTGAGAGTACTAAGAAATAAAACAAAGGCTTTTTAACACAGTATAATTAGGTATTATGGTTCTCTGGCAGTGGAGACAGATGTGAGGGTGGCCATTGGTAAATCAATGATCATTATCACTAACCATTACCTCCTCATCTTTCTATTGCAGTTACTAATGGGAGTTTCCAAGTCATAACTCTCTGTCATTTTATCTGCACTTTTCCCTTTATTGTTTCATTTTTATTTCCCTCCTGATATATTTGTATTAATATTCTTACCTGAGTCCACTTAAATTCGTTCCCTTCCTTATTTCCCATGTCACGTATTAATTGATCTGAACACTTATCTGATTGCATCTCTGATTAACTGGGTTCTGGACAAATACTCGCACCTGCTGTCAGCTTTCTCCGTAATGATCTGACTGCATTTCATTAATGGTGCTTTTAATGGTTGTTAAGGAAACCAGAATTTATAGACTCCTAAAGTAAGACTTGCTTATTTGTCTCCTTGCTTCCTTCAAAATATTTTCATTTGTTCTGTTCCTTTGGTGAGGAATGGGGAATGGTTGGACTCAGAAGTCATTTAATCAGCCAAGGAAAACTAACCATCTTTGTGCTTGAAAACCAACTCCTCTGCATTATTGCAGTATAAAATCTTTTAATCTACAGAGCATCCAACTAAATGAATTATATTGGTTATGCAAAATAGTCTATCATGTTAACACGATCAGATAGATACTAATTTACTCCCATACTATTTATAGAAATTTATATAATAAGAGAATAGCACAACCTGTCTTTTCCATGCTGCAGCTGGGAATTTTTCAGTCAATTGTCTGATACTTTGAACACATCCTAAACTCCTACCCAGACAGTGGCTACCATATTAAGAGACTGCATTAATTTTCATGCCACAGCCCATTTGACTCTCCTCCAGATTATATTAAATCAGAAGCTTCCAATTGTGAATGGCACCTTAAGTCCAGGCTCATAATAGTTGGAAATAGGTTTAGACAGAATTAGAGTGTTGTGAGCAACTGATGGGATGTAGCTGAGGTGAGGAAGGAATTAGAAATGCAGGGGATTACAGAGAAACAACAGTAGATTCTTGGATTGTGTACATATATTATGAAGACACTAAGAACTTTGGAAGTCATTATAGTAAGGAAAAAGACCATTGGCAGGGTGTTAAAATTTTAAAGTGATAAAAAAAAAAGAGAATACTTGGAAGGTTGTCAGATAATGTCCACACCAAAAAAAAAAAAAACCCTGCAGCATAATCTGGTACTTTGCAAGATTTTTGGGAACAGAGGGAAGAGCTTTCAGAAACAAGGCCCCAAACAAGCAGTGCTAAATTTTAATTGTACTTACACACGGAAAGGGAAAGGCCCTCCATTCAAGAGGCATACAGGAGAAACGATGTTCCACAAAGAAACTGGAAGGCATATTCAGGCTCTTGTAGGGCTACGCTACAAGAAAATCCTTAAGATGATTTTGTGTAAACCTTGACTCCCAAATTATCCTTGGTTGGATAATAAAAAGGCTAAAAGCTGGACAGACAGGGAAGTGAACGGTAGGACTTCCTGGAAGTGAAGAAAGGAACTCTGGGAAGAAGAAAGAAAAATGCCCTTTTGCCAGGAGACAGGCCTGACTACAGACCTGGAAGGCACAGATAGCCGAGTGACTGGATGGGAATAGGCGGTTGGGTTAACCAGGATTATTAGTTGAGAGTCTGCCCAGCTAAGGCATAAACACTGAAATATTAAAAGGTCTTAGCATCTTTATTTTTATGTTTGAAGGGTCACCCGTGTCCTACAACAAGCAAACTTGTTGAAAATTAAAAATCTGGATCTCCAGATTCATGCACCTGGGGCAGGAAACTGAATCTATGCTTTACCATTTCTTCCAGTGATTTTGGAGACACATTTGGGAGTATTTTACTAAAACACAAAATGAGAGGGGTGCTCAGAAAGGGAGTTAAAATACTGGCCTGATCACAGCACAAAAGGTCAGAGATCAGAGGAGAAGGGTTTTCAGGTACCAGGGGCTGGAGAAGCAAAACAAACTCAAATAGTGAGGACTGTTGGGGACGTTGGTGGCTGAGATTAATTCCACTCATCTTCTGGAACCTCAGATGATGATAGTAAATCAATTTCTTAGTTGTTTTAGAAACTATTGTATATACTTATTTATTGAAATGTTGTCTCACAGTGTAGCCTAGACTTTTCTTGAAACGAGATCCTCCCATTTCAGCCTATTGAGTCTTAGAATCACAGGTATACATTCATCCTTAAAGGAGAATTCACATATTATGAGAAAGATGTGTAGTCTGTATACCACCATTGAATTTGATATAATTCATGATTCCTCAATAGTATCAGAAGTATAATTAGTAAAGGACAGGAAATACTGGCAGAGGAAACCAGGGCCTCTAAATCCAGATGCACCTATTTTCACTATAGGGATATATATAATCATTGATAACACCTTTACCTAGTCAGGTGCCATAGGCTATGGAAGTTACTGTATCATAATATTCACCAAATACACTACAAGCTGTGTGGATTAAAATAGAATAAATTAATAAATCAAATTTCCTTCTATGTATGAATAATAACAAGAAATGACATTACAAAATCAGATTATGGAATTCAACTCTTCATTGAAACCAAGATTAATATTAATTACAGCAGCACAACACTGATCCCATGACCCAACCTTCATGGGAAGCAATTCCCTGCGTCTGTGTAGGATGTGATTCCTTTAGAGTTACTGCATCACAGCAGCACTTACTGGTCCCAACAGGGCTGCAAGCCTGTGTTGTACATTTCACTCTGCTCCCTGATGCCATTGCCATCACTGGCTTACAGTCCAGCTATGGCTGCTCAGCCAAAGTTGCCCAGCAGTCCTTTCATTCTGTGCTAAGACAAGGCACGATCTAGGTTAAGGTGACACCATCATCAGGAAAAGCTGTAGACTCTGTATGGATACTCTCTGCTTCCAACCATTACCAGGTGGATCCAAGGCCCAGCAATTATGTTCCCATCTATCAGAACACGTGTTCACTGGCCTCTTTCAAAGTAAACCTCCTTTTGGACTCCAAACAAGAAGGTTTCATGTGTGTAGTCAGATACATGTGGGATGTCATGTTTGCCTTCTTCCTTTTATTGGAACACATGTATTCTCATATGCAGGCAGATACATGGGCATATTCAGCCCTTGTGCCCTTTGTCACAATATCAGTATTGAAAAGTTCTTGGTGGCAGCAGACTGTATTTAAGCTCACATGTACACCAATGTACCAGAAGCACTTCAGCCTGAATATGCCTCCCAGGTGATAATAAACTCCTGATTCTCCTGCCTTCTCCTGATTCTCACAAGTATAGGAATTAGAGGTGTGTATCGCCACACTCAGCTTTCATTTATTTTTATTTCTCCTTAAATTGGATATTAGATTATGAATTTCTACAGAAAATGTATATTTTATCTTTCCAAAAGGTGATTTCCTTGTAACAAATTTAAAATTAAAGCAAAGGAAAAAAAAAGAGGTCCAAATTTCCACTTAATTTGCTCATAATTGCACAGAACAAAAAATAGACAGCCTCAACTAGACTTCAAATGCATTTCATGCACTCTCCACTACACAAAGCCCTACTTTCGTTACATAGGCCCAGGGAAGCACCAACTTTGTCCCAATCTAGTCCAGGCGCTGGTTTAAATGCCTAAAATGGACTAAGGCATTTCACCCTCATTGAAACTAAAACCAAATGCATTATGTTTCAGATGATGAAATGAGACCAAGGGAACTAACTTGTCCAAGATTACATACATGGCCAACACGACAGTACAAATGTGGACTGAACAAGGATCACGTCAATGAACACGTCAAACTGGATGGGGAAAAGCCCACAAAACCTCAATCCTATGTAATGAACCACGGACAACTGAATAAAGCTGGGAGCAGGAGAGGAAGTCCTCTCCAGGAAAGAGCACACCAGCGCCTTTCTGATCATTGACCAACCAGAGCCTAATGATCAGTCCTGAAAGCATTACATACAAGTAACTTACATGGACCCAACTGGTTATATGAAATCACAATTGGTGAACAAAGAAGCCATGAATTTAAAAGGAATTGGGAAGGATATATAGGAGGGTTTTGAGGGAGGAAAGGGAAGGGGGAAACGTTACAATTAAATTATAATCTCAAAAAAGCGAAGACTGAAGTTAAAGCTTTTGGATAAGAAAGTATTACCCCTACAGCCCTTTGTCCAGAGGACCTCTAAATAAAAGATGCTAGATAACAATTTCCTCATCTATAGAAGTAGGCATAGCAATGTGCGAATGGGGAATATTTGAAACAGTGGCTAGTTCATAGTGAGTGCTGGCACATAGATTGGCAATGTGTGTTGCTGTTGCTGCAGTTACCTTAAAGTATAATGGCTGGGTATATGTTCTTTGTAACAATTATGATCCCTAAATGCAACAGCCACAGATTTTTAGAAATGTCCTTTAAAAAATGGCATGATAAGTTATACTAGGTCTATCCTTGCCCATATGAAGCCTCTACTACCTTCGAAAATTACTCTTAAGATGTCATTTTTGCTAATGAGAAACATTACTTGGAAAAACTTCCTTTCTGTCCCACTTCTATTGTTTTTTTGGATTTATTGCCTTGTAGAAGCTCTCCGTTCCTGACATCGTGAGACAGTACATTCTTGGTTGAGGGTGCAGTTTACTTGAATGTTGGAGGACGATTACTAGCATCTCTAGCCTCTACAAATTAGATGTCAAAAGTTCTAATCCCTTTCATCTAGTGATTAAAAAGTACCTCCAGACATTGACAATGATGCCAAACCTGCATCTCTTCCATGTTTAAGAACTCTAGTCAGCTCCAGTAAGTTTGGTAGATTCATCTACCAAGACACCATAGGACCAAATTTAACATGCTGGTAGGGTTTACCTCAGTCTGTGGCACAAAATAGGTACCCAGTAGGAATTAGTTGTCAAAATTTGGAATTATGTTCATTGCACATCAGAATAAAAGTGAGCATTTTGATGTTTATGATGGTTTGAATAAGTATGATCTCCATACATTCATGTGTTTGAATGTTTGGCCCATAGGGAGTGGAAATATTTGGAGGTGTGGCCCCACTGGAGAGAACGTGGCCTTGTTGGAGAATATGTGTTATTGTGAGTGCAGTGTTGTGATAACTACTTAAAATTTTAACAGTATTTATATTATAGATACTTGGTTGGCAGTGTTAATCATTAACCTGCCATTATAAATGTTTACAATGAGACACCTGATGGCTTTTAACAAGCCTTAGCCTGGATAGTGCATTCTTAGCCCATCTAAGCTAATTTTTAATTTTATCCCCAAATAAAACCCCATAATATATACATATGTCCCCTGGGCTGTTTATCTCCATACTATGCTGTTGTTCCAAGCCACATGGAATGATGTTCTTCCATATAACACTTCCATCTCCCTTCTTCCTACTCCTGGCTTTTTCTTCCCATGATCCTCTCTGCTCCTAAAGGCCCACCGTTTCCCCTGCTTACCTCTCTCTCTGCCCAATCCAAGCTGCAGCATTTATTCAAAAAATCTACTCCAAATTAGACAATGCAAGATTCATACAACAAAGGGTGGTGACCAGATTCTGGGGCTAGTAATTAGCAAGAAAATTCCAGCAGCTTTCAGATCACCCCAACAGGGCAGGCTTTGAGATCTCTTATATGCTCAGGCTACACTCAGTAGGGAACACAGTCTCCTTCTGCTGCCTGTGGATCAAGATGTAGATCTCTCAGCTTCTCCAGCATCATGTCTGCCTGCACAGTGCCTGCCATGATGATAATGGACTAAACCTCTGAAACGGTAAGCAAACCCCAAAGAAATGTTTTCCTTTAAAAGAGTTGCCATGATCATGGTATCTCTTCACAGCAATAGAAACCCAAGACAATGTTAAACTGGGGGCAGTATCAATATGTGCCACAATGAGGTTTGAATATAAAAATGCAGTCTATACACAGCTATCTGTCAATGGGAGGTGCACAGAGGCGGTAAAAAAGAGGCCATGATTCTGGCTTTCACTAGGAAACATTTTCATCCAGCTTCAGTTACTTACTGAGAAATAATCTCTTTGCCCAGAATTCTGAGAGATGAACTCACTTTTATTCATAAAACCATAATGCCGTGCCTCATGGTGAGAGACAGGAAAGCAGCTGTCCGCTTGAACAGCTGTTCTGTTGTCACTTTTGGGCAGAACAGTAGAAGAGAGAAGGGGAGGGAGGGAAGTTGGCTTAACTCTTTGCCACATGTACACGTAGCTTCCTGGAGACTTGAGTTCAGAGAAGCAACTGTGGTGTTTTAATTCAATTCTATGGGAGGTTTCTATTTATCTGTTTCACCAACTGCTAAACAGGAATAAATTGATGGATACGTATCCCCATATACATTAGAAATATGAACTCAGTTCTCTGCCATTCTTGCAGTAGCTGGTGGAAATATAAAGAATGGAGCTAAATCCTCCCTTCCCTTGTGACACTTTTGACTAGTCAGAAAATGACTGAGGATAGGATAAGTTTAAAGAAGCAGGTGGAGGAGGGAAAAGGCAGTGGGTTTGCTCTCATGAGTCACTCTTGATGTCAGCTCTGCTCTTTTTCAACAGTTAAGGAATTAGAACAGATCTCTTTTATAAAGAAGACAGGTTGAAGCATTTGCTGCTCTTGAAAGGTAATTTAGCACTGTCAAGCTTACGACGTGTCAGAATTCAGCACAGGAATTGTGTTTACTTAGTACAAAGATCAGAGAGTCAAACGCATTTTGGTGAAATAATAACAGGAAGAGTCCCTGTCTCAGGAAAGAGATCTGCTAGGCTTCGAAGAAGTAATTTACATAAACATTGTAACCAGCCTGTGTAAAAAGTCCTCACTCAACAAAGCAAGTTTTCATAAGACTTAATCATGAAAATGTTTGTGGGAAAGCAGAAAAGTCAGGTAGGTGACGTTGGGAGGCATGAAAACACACTCCATAAAAATCTTTAGAAGGTTTTGTAATCATAACTAAAAAAATGTACTTTCAATTGCTTCTAAACCGGCTGTTTAAAAAATAAAAGGCTTAGCAAATTGTGCAAGTCATCTGATACCAGAAGGCAGTATTTTCTTAAACTACATACTGAATAAAGGACACGGACACACACACACACACACACACACACACACACACACACACACACAC
>CAJQZJ010034084.1:833484-858425 GCA_907164525.1 Lophiomys imhausi | reverse complement strand
CACACACACACACACACACACACACACACACACACACACACACACACCAAGGATCAATGAGGACTGAAGGGTGCTAACTAGAAAATAAGGAGTATGTGAAGAGGTCTGATCTATCTACTGCTGTGGTGGTCTGAGCGAGAAATATCCCACAGAGGCTCATGTATTTGAATGCTTGTTCCCCAGCTGGCAGTGATGTTTGGAGAGGTTACGGGACCATGAGAGGGTGCAGTCTTACTGGAGGATGCACATCACTGGGGGTGGCCTTTGAGGGCTTATAGCCCTGCCCTAGTATGAATTCATTTTCTGCATTCTTTTGCAGATGGAGATATAATTACTCAGCTTCCAACTCCAGATAGTTGAGCTAGAGTTTTCAGGAAGGAAAAGTATCTGAAATTGGCCAGTTATTTGAAGTTTATGTAAAAAGCATGGGAAGAGGGGGGGGGGGAACAGAAAGAAAAATCTAAGCTTTGAATTGTCTTTCTCCCTTCCCCTCCTCTTCTTTGTAAATCTTTTCCCAGTTAATGAACTTCCTAGAAAAAGAAAGAGAGAGAGAGAAACCTGGGTTTGCCTCAGGATTCTGAGTTCCACTTGGCACACACCCCTCAAAAAACAGGTCATATTTCTCAAACTGTTTTCAGCTACCATGGCAGCTGACCTCACATTCTCCCTGTGATATTAACCAGCAGGCTCCTGTAGCTAACTGTTAGATTTGCATTAAAATTTTTTTCTTCTTTATTCTCTCATCAAATTCATGGACTCATCAAAGTTTTAAATGATTTTAATTTATTGCTTGAGCAGAAGTTGTAAAAGTAAGAAAGGACTATGTAGGTGGCCGCCTACTCAGGGCAAGACACCTGGATCAGAGGAACTACCAGACCAGACTTTATCTTCAATTTCATGATACCTTTTAAAACAAATTTTAAAAAATTCTGTCCACTTTTTCCCATCCCAGAGTCTGAACAATTTTATCAAGTTCATAGATTTAATTTAATCCTGATAAAGTGTGTGATCATTTAACTCTCAAATATTTTTCCAGATCTGTCAGAAAACTTTAATTTTCACACATCTTCACCTAGTTAGGAAGATGCATGTTGATAAGAACATGTGTGGTTGTCCCTGACACGGCTACTTAGACACCACTTAGGGGGAAAAAATGCAAATCTTGGAATAGGGAGGTTGGCTCAGTGGATAAAGAACTCACCATGTAAGCATAAGAACCAAAATGCAGGATAGGAGCCACGTAAAATCTGAGCAGGTATGGCAAACAGTTTGTAATCTCAGGACATAAGAAGCAGCGACATGAGATCCCTGGAGCCAGCTGCTTAGCTCAACGATCTGGAACTGGTGAACTTTGTGTTCACTGAGAGATCCAGTCTCGATAAACAGAGACTATTCAAAAACAGCACCCGATATCAACCTTCTACATACTCATGATAGTGCATGGACAGCCTACCCACAGAACACACACCTACAATATGAACACACAGGTGCACATGCCTGTGAACACACATTCACACCAAACAAATAAGAAAGAAGAGAAATATTCCATTCTCAATTTTAAATTATGGAATGAGAAGCATGCTGTCCTCCAAAGTCTCTACCAAAGTAGAATGGGCTATATTCTAATTTCCTTGACGTGGACCAAATGCAAACTGAATGTATTAAACTAGAATGATAAATATACTGCCCTCCCCATTTAACTGTAAAAAATCACATGGACAGCCACTATTACAAACAACTCCCTTGCTTACAACACATTTAGACCGTCATTACTGACTTTCTTATTGAAATCTGCTTCCAAACATACTCAGGCAATTCACCTGGTATGGCCTATACTTTCCTTAGATTTCTGACTACAGACAGACAGACAGACACTATTCTCCTACACACAGAAACTTAATGTTATGCCTGAGTCTTTATTAGTTTGTCTTTGGCACTTCCACAGAGATATTATCAATAATATGATCATTGAGGACACAACCTGGCTCAGGCTACGCTGCTCTCCAAGGGTAAGTGAAGCTGACCTAAAAGAAGTAAGCAGGAGTGGCTTGGTGAGTCTTGAATTGCATGCACATTCATATCTGAATTTAATGTTATTCCCTCTTTCATGCCATGGCCCAAGTTGAAATAAATCAATACTTTTCATTGAGTAGAACATTTGTATATTGTTCCATCTCACTCCCAACTATTTTTTCAGAGACTTAACTGTGTCGTCAGTACTTTTTTACTTTGTAGGATTGTTATTTATACTATTATTATTTCTGCTCCTGTCCAGTTTCTATAGTATGTCTCTTTCTGAAATCTTTTATCTCTTTCACAGTGATAAGTAACAGTCTCTCTCTTCCTCTCTCTCTCCTTCTCTCTCTCTATATGCTTTAGATATATATATGTATGCTTTACCTCTTTCACAGTAATAGGTAATAAAAAGTCTCTCTCTATATATATTATATATTAATATAAGAGAGAGAGAGATTGGGATGGCCGTTCTTAGTTGTCCACTTGACTCTAACTGGAATTAGCTAAAACCCAAGCATCTGGGCACAACTGTGAGAGATATTTCTTAGATCATTTGAGGTTAGAAGACCCACCATAAATCCGGGCCCCATCTTCTGGGGACATCCTATGTAAAGGACATACAGAAAGGAAATTACAGCTTCTTGCATGCTTGCCCTCACTCTTGTTGGCAAGGCCGTTCCTTCACTGCTACTAGAGGCTACTTCTTCATGATTTCAGTGTATATGGAGGATAAACTGAGACAATCAGCTCTGTGGACTGAACAACAACTGGATTCTTGGTCTTCCCATTGGGAGGCAGCCACTGTTGAACTATCTGGGGCACAGCCTGTGAGCCACAGTAATAAATATCTTTTATTTATCCATTCTTCAGTTCTGTTCCTTTAGAACCCTGACTAATGCAGTGACCCTCAATATCACTTCCTCCTTTTCTAGCAGATGGATTTCTTTTATCCAGAAACACTAATGTGCCTGTCTGTTCAACCCAACTCATATGTCCATGTTGTTGATACAGTTGTGTGGCTCCAAGGTTCATATATGAGCAATTCTTCTGCAGGATAAAGACCAAAGGGGGACAATTAGATAATGGACTAATATACTGCCACTACCTCTGGCATAACAGATATGGTTTGTTGAAATGGAGATAATAATGCCTTATCACAAAGAATTTTGGTAGGTTACTTATTGGATGGCCCCACACCCACTGACATGGGGCAACACTAATTGGATACAGTGGGACGTGAGAAAAGATGACATAAATTTGGGAGAGGATCATGGTGAGTGGCATGGTATAGTCTTGGTGGTAGGTAGGATCATCATTGAATTAAGTTTTATAGATATATGAAATTCTCAAAGAATAGAAAAATGCATTAAAAACAACATATACCCCAGTGTACATGGTATAAAAAACATGAATTTGAGAATAATTATTTGCAGTTTTGAAGAAAATGTACAAATTTTCCAAATGAAGATGCAGCAGCTGCTTTGAGCCCTCAGATTTATTACTTGCATCCTTAATAGAATAGTTTTCATAAGTAAGAGATCCAGTCAGGGGGATTTCCTATTTCCAATGCCTCCTGATGCCTAATTGCTTTAGAAAAGTGTTACTAATTCTTACACAATGGAAGTAGGATTGCATAACGTTGCCATGAGTCTGCTCATCTTTGTCTCTGAATTCCCATTACAGGAGTAAATCTGCAATAGTCAATCACGCCACACCCTGTAATGAAACCTTTTCTAATGATAACTTCCTGCAAATAGGATGCTTGAGAACTGTCTCCCTTGCTTTCAACCTCCTCTCCACTTGGTCCGTGCCTCAAATGTCACCCTCTCAACTCCATATCCACACTTGTCTTATATAATGTGAGCATTTCCTATATGGCCTACTCTTTGGTAAATATGGGATGAACAGAGAACGTGATCTGAGAAAGGATACAGCATTCTCTTAATGGCTATTTTGATATCCCCCAGTCATTTGGCATCACACACGCACGCACGCACGCACGCACATACACACACACACACACACACACACACACACACACAAATACAGACCTCTTAAGTTATTTTTAAGAATTGTACACCAGGACATGTAGAAGATATTCTATTTTTGCTGTCCTGGGCTCTGTACTCCTGCTATCACCATCACCTATGATAAAAGAAATTGCAGCAGTAACTGATGGGGAAAAGTCCAAGTTCAGCGGGGAGTCTGGTTCTAGTTATCGGGCACAGTGTTCTTGCTGTTGCTTCTTCCACATCAAACCGTAAGTTAACTGGAGATGTCTATTCTTTTTCAAGAGTCTGTACCCGGAAACATCTACTTTCTACATTTTCTGGGGTTTCCCTTGGTGTTACAGATTCTGGTTCTGTGTTATAATTTACTTTTACTAGGTCAAAGTCATACACTAAGAGTATTCAACCATTTTAACATCACACATACATTTTATTTTATTAAGATTTTTTTATTATAAACTTTGGTGCTTGGAAGATATCTCAGCAGTTTAGAGCTCGTGCTGCTCTTGAAGATGTGCATTCAATTCCCATGTCTTTTGATTCCTTAGGCCCCAGGCGTGTACATGTTGTGCATATATATGCAGATAAAATACCCATGTATAAAATAAATAAGTAGCAAACTTTGGGACAAAAGTAAAACCTTCTTAGACACTGGATTTGAATAGGAGCTTTAAAAAGTGTTCTTGATCTTTTTAATTTATAGAAGTACTAAATATTAAAATTTCATAAAATATATAAAAAAGATGAAAAACAACTTATAATGGGTAGAATTAAAACATAGTCCCCCAAAATATATTTTAATTCAGGGAGTCTTTGAGCACTCCACATTGCATAGGAAAAGAAACTCTGCAGGTACAATTAAGTGGGGGATTTTGAAACTTCAAATGATCTTGGATTAGAATGAACCCAGTGTTACCCCAGGAGTCCACATAAAAGAGAGGCAGGAAGGTAAAATCAAGCTGTGAATGGGATAAGAGAGGTTTGCTGAGAGCCATTTGAAGGTATAAGGAGGGAACACAAGTTGAGGAATGTAGATAAATCCAGATGCTGGACCAAAGAGGGTAATAAACAATACACCCTCACCTTGATATTCTAGGGAAAAAGCAGCCTTTGTGTATATTCTGATTATAGTTTGAAATTCCATTTCTTTCATCAAACTTCCAAAGAGTAAGATAAGGTGAATTGGTTCAAGCCCATTGATCTTATGGTGGTTTACAACAAAAATAATTAGAATTGAATACTCACTGTATTAAGTTTTCCTTTTTTTTTCTTTTTTCTCTGTTTCATATTGTTTCCCCATCATTTTTTTTTGTAGTTTAGTTAATCTAGAGATAAGAAAGCACATAAAGAAAATCCATGGGATAATACTTGCTGACGTCTTTCTCCTTGTGTTTTTATTTTTATGAAATAAAATACAGGTGTTAAAAATATCTTTAAGATTTTATAGGGATCATAATACAAGAATAATAAATAACATGACAACATGAAAAAGAAATTTCTCCAAGCATGTAGTCTCCACTATTAACTTACAACAGATTGCACACTTGTATAATAACATACACAGGCTGTTTGCTACTTATTTTCATACTGAATTTCCCTTGGAAGTAGTGTGAGGCAAAACAGAATATTCTTGATACAAGCTATATCTATTATATTTTGTGAAGCAAGATGGAATGGCTATTTATGATTTCTCTTGAGATGAATAGGCCCCTAATGTTTTATTCTCTGCTAGTAGTAGCTTAGTGGTAACCGCTTGTTCAATTGTGTTAGATGTATTCAACTTAAACAGATTTTTAAAATCTAAAATATAATGTAGATGCCATCTTTACCACAAAGTGTACTCGAGTGACAACATGTGTCATTAATGAAGGACTGGAAGATTTTTAAGAGCAGCAGGCGTGCAGACATTAAATGTCTTTGCCCAGACAATGCAAGCACTTTTGTGTAGGCAATCTCCTTCAAGGACATTTACTTGTGTTCTGTTTGCTTGGCCTAAGTTGCATTGGGAGAGTAATTCAAAGGATCCAGGGTGATGAATAGTTCCTTGAGAGTTGAGCAACACAGAGTTCTTTAAGCTGCATGCTTAAATCCTGTCTCTCAGCATATAACTCATTGGATTATGTTAATGTCTTAGCTACTTTTCTATTGCTGTGAAGAGACCCTATGACTAAGGCAACTCATAGAAGAAAGTGTTTAATAAGGATGGAACGATTTTAGATGGTGAGTCCATGACTATCATGGCAAGGGGCATGGCAGCAGGCAAGAGTGACATGAAACAGTGACTGAAAGCTTATTTGTTGAGACAACGCCATAGTAGAGGGACAGAGAGAGAGAGAGAGAGAGAGAACTTGGAATGGCATGGACTTTTGAAAACTGAAAGGTCACCCCCAGGTCCAAACCTTCTCCAAACAAGGCCACATCTTCTAATCCTTCCCAAACAGTTCTACCGACAAACCCAACATTCAAATATATGAGCCTATGGGGGTCATTTTCATTTCAATTACCACAATTTACAAAGAAAATACATAACTTTGGGAGGGAGATACATAACTTTGTGGGTAGGTGAAGCTGGATGAGAAGGTTGACATGCGATAGAAGCTAGATCTATTGTATTCATGTATGAAGTTTCCAAAATATAAAAAGATTCAAAATAGAAAAATGTTTAATACATTTTAACTTTTGATATGTAGTTATTGTACACAGTTACAGAATAAAGCATGATGTGCTGACATATACATACCATGGACAAATATCTGATCACTCATGACAGTTGAAATCTCTTCATATGGAATCTTCAAGTCCTTGTTACTGTGATATAACTGTTTAAACCTAGTCAACTGTTTTGTTGCAGGACATTAAAGGTTTTCTTCCTGTTCAATTCCATTTAGAAGAATGGTTCTCAACCTTCCTATTGATGTGACCCTTTAATGCAGTTCCTCGTGTTGTGGTGACTCCCAACCATAAAATTATTTCCATTGCTACTTCATAACTGTAATTTTCCTATTGTTCTGAAACATAATGTAAATATCTGATACACAGGATACCTGATATGCAACCCCTGTGAAAGTGTCATTTGACCCCACAAAAGAGTTGAGAAAAACTGATTTAAAAAAGTTTTTAATCCTATCAGACTTTATGTGATTTTAAATTTATTGTTTCATAATTTTCCATTCCTTACATAATCAACTTGCAACAATTTTACATTTCACAAGAGTAATGAATGTGAAAAAAATCAAATCATGATATGGAAAAGCAATTCTTGTTGAGTTATCAGAAATTTTCTTTCTTTTTTTTTTTAAATGAAAGCAACATAGAAATACGAGGAACGCATAGTCCAGAGTCATACTGCTATAGGGAGCCCCGTGGAGGTCGTTTGTCAATACAGACCCATGGAGCTGATCAGGGACACTCAGTGAATTAGTGGTCATGCTGCAGTAAACACTCAAGTGTCTGTTACTGGAACAGAATCCCTTACTCTACATCTTTCATATGTGGTGAGGTGTTGCTTTAAATGTCAAGAAGCCATCAGCCTCCTGGATAATAAATAAATAATAAATAATAAAAAAAAAAAGACAGACAGGATACATATGGCTAAGCTAAATGATGAAAGGGAATTCATGCAGGGAAAGTAGAGGAATCTCTTAGCCCCCCCTCCCTTGAACAAGCTAATATCTCATAATTTTTCAGACATGACAGGTCTCTAGCTTGGGACATTTTGTAATTATGATTAAGTGGAGATGATCCACAGGTCAATGTCCTAGGATCCTACTTCCTTCAGGTGAGATTGGTGAAGGCCAAAAAAGAAATGATCAATTGTCTGGGAGGGATTCTAGAGCCAGTGGGAACAACCATGAGTGAGATACAGGTCATGACCATGGCAGTAACCTAGTGGAATTCTGTTTAGGCTTCAGCTATGTCTTCTTTTTTCTATGCTTCAGTTGTCGATATTGGAATGGAGATTGGGATGTAGAGAGAAGATAGAAAGATCCAGGATTAATGGTTTCCATGGTTAGAAGTTAGGGCCATCTGAACTCCAAAGACATGGTAGTGTTGAAATGGTTGGCTCAGTATCTTCCTGGAAATGATTGGCAATGGAATTGTTGGCTAAATTTCTCAGGATGTGGCACCAGAATTGCGTGGTTCAGAATCACACTGTGCCTGAGTTCTCAACATCTGAATTTTACGCACTCAAGTAGACAGACTGTACACTGAGGTTTTAGGATGATAGCTCATTGAAATGTGAATGAGTAGGGACTGACTACAGGACACGAACTGGCTGGAACCAGTGAACATGGAACATAAGAAAGACAGATAATTAAAATTATCACACAAGAGGCCATACAAAGCATGGTTGAGTAAACACATGGAAAGTATCCATTGGTTTTTACAATCTGTCTTATTTGTTAACTTATAATCCTGTCAGTAATAAAGATCTATGAGTTGACTAAGGTTTATGAAACACAGTGAATTTAAAGTTAGATGATCTTAATTCAAGTTCCAGCTTTCTGTTTATTGACTATGTAGTCTTATTATATCAGTTGGAAAATCTTAGTGACAATTATTCCTCCAAATGAATCTTTCTGTGAGATCCCAACACTGACATACAAAATTATGATGATATTCATTCTACTCTTACATTTCCAATTAGCAATACATTGATGTATATAAAATCAATTTAGCTCTACAAAAACATGTATACCAAAATAAAATGGGATTTATCTTTCCTAAAAAGTAAATTAGGAGAGATTCCAGGGTACACAAGACAATGTAAATTTTGTGCGTGGTATGGTATGTGTTTATCTTTGTATAGAATTAAGGTGACTTTTACACCATGGGATAACCAAAGATCTTTGGATGTTTTTTATGCTAAATATGCTAAAAATCTAATAAAGATATTCTCCTTTCTCAGCAGTTCAGATATGAACTCCTGTGACTTCTGAAGCTCTGCCCAAGAGCCGATGGGCTGGGTGCCTGAATGTCTCTCTAAATGATTATCTGCAGTGAAGCTTCAGAAAGAACAACTATGTTCTCCAGAAAGGCATTCATTTGCCAAGTTTTACCCTCAAGAGCTATCCACTTCACTTAACAAGATTCCCTTAATGGAAAAGGAATGACTATTCTAGTTATTCATCAGTACATATTTGCTTAAATGCCATCCCTGGCAAGCACCTGCCATTTGCTATTCTATGTGCTAACTTGCAGGTAAGGCTCTTCAGCCCCATATTCTATGTCCCCAGTCATAGGAATCTTAAATAGGACCTTTCACTCCCTGTTGTCTATCCTTCACTCCTATCAATCTACAGATTTCTTTGTAGGGCTTACCTCCCCCTCCCCAAATTAATGAAGAAGAAAAGAAAAAAAAAAGTGATATTGTAGTCTACAGGATAAAATCAGAGAATTCAGAAACTGAGATCACACAGAGAGCATCTTTGGGGAAATTATAATGACACTAGCATTAACCAAAATTGATGACAGACGATTTATGTATTTTATTACAGGGATGATGCCGTGCAGTTTATGTGACTGTTGAATTTGCAGATTCCAGCCATGCACTGAAG
The DNA here is from genome assembly GCA_907164525.1 of Lophiomys imhausi. Classification (NCBI taxonomy): domain Eukaryota; kingdom Metazoa; phylum Chordata; class Mammalia; order Rodentia; family Muridae; genus Lophiomys; species Lophiomys imhausi. Next base: position 848,842 of record CAJQZJ010034084.1, on the reverse strand, counting down.
CAAGATGAGAAAAAAAGCAACTATCACAAACAGGTACAGCGACTTGTTCAAAGGTTCTTAGCCGTAAGCAAGCTGACTTAAGCTCAGACATTTGGAGTCCAGAGTAAATATTTAGCTACTTCATGCATTTCCCATTCCTAATTGGAATTACTTAGAATTTATCTAAAGACCGACTGCTTTCTTCCTTGTTGATATAATTTGATAGTTGAGCAGCTGGGTCTCCAGGAGATGATGAGTCTTCTTAATCCAGCAATTGAATCAGGGGCTATCCAAGCTGAGGGATATTTGGTGGTGCTCACATAAGCAGTGTGGCCACAGTATGTGTACCCTGTTGGCCTGCGCCTCACCCTATTGCTACAGTATGGGCAAACTGTTGGCCTGTGTCTCATAGCCTAGACTTGTGAAGGAAGGAGTGAGAGAGAACAGAGGGAGAATTTTTGTTGTAGCTGTAACATATTACACCAAGAAAATAGTATTTGAATTAAGTTTGCCCCCTCCCTTGCAGAACACACACCAGTGGAAAATGAACTGGTAGTTGACATGTTGCTGTAGTTGCTGTTCTATTGGGGTTGGAGTTAACTCCTCTCACTTGGAACAGAAAGAGAAGTCAGATTAGTCTTAGTCACTTACGGTAAAGACATAATCATGTTGATGAACGTTGATGATACCCTCTCTACCCTTCCTCCTCTTTCAGTCCACTGAGGTTTGACACCTTCACTTGCCTGGTGTTGGGGAAACTTTTTTTCTAAGCATGGCGAGTTGTTCTGTTGTTGTTTGTTTGTTTGTTTTTTCTTCAGTCACAGTTACTTATGAAATTCTTTTTGTTTGTTGTTGCTTGTTTTTCATTACAAACATTCTGTTCAGTTTTCTACCTTGTCTTAAGATCATGATAATCCTGTTTGGGTTCACTTCATAGATTAGTAAGGTGAGGCAGAATTATGAAGAGATTTGTTCGACTTGGAATTCCTGATAAGTAAGAGAACTGGCGTTTGGTTTCGGGGCTCCTTGTTGCCAGTTTTGAGGCTAATGTGGGTAATGGTGCCTTTGTTCACATGAGGGAGAGACAGTGATTAGGAGTCAAAGGATCCAGGCTTTAGTATCACATCTGGCAGACCTCCTGTCAGTCAGGAAACACATTGGGAGGTGATGACTCATCCACACTCAGAGACCAGCCCCTGTTCTCTGATTGGTTAAGTCCTATGCACGATAGAACTTGCTGGCACAAATCCTCTGATAATTGGTAATTTATTATGGATAATTGCTAATGATGGTTAGGCACCCATAGTTCCAACTTACACCAAATAAAATATAAAATTCTTGTCTTATTAAATATGATCAGATTCCAGCTGTAGCTCATTGAAAAGAATACTAGTTTAGCAAATAAAGACATGTGGGGGAAGATATTCTTGAAAATAAGCGACCTACAGTACAGAGTGACTTTACAGCCTTCTTTCAGAGTGACTGAATAAGGCAGAGCTCAGTGTATATATTTGGTAAGAGACAGGGCAAGAAGTTTGGGTTTAATCTCCAACTAAAGACATTGCAGAACACTTTACACACAAGTTATGTTCACACCATCACTTTTAATTCTTTTTTTTTTTATGGTGCTACATAGACTAGTATAGGAGAAAAGAGTTTATATCAGCGCAACCACAATAAGATCACTGCCCTAAGGAAGTCTGATGTGACCATCTAGAGAGGTGGTAATGAAAGAGATTGGACATCCATGACAGAAAAAGGGGAGGGGTAATATGTGTATTCTGTAGGCTGGGTTTCTAGGTAAAGTGTGAGGAGGGACAAAAGAAATCTTGTGCGGGTACAGCAAAAGGGGAAATCAGAATACAATGACAATGCTGATCATCTGTTGTAAAGAAATGAGCAGTTGAATATGGATATCCACTAAGGACTGGAATATCCGCTTCCAGTGAACATGAAAAGCCATCTGAGCCTTGACCAGCCTGACCTGGACAGCATAAAGCAGGGAAGAACTTCCAACCCACCAAAGGACTTACAAGGCAAGGGAGACAACTGGTATGTTCTAATGCCTCTGAATTATGGTATTAGAAAAGGAACATTTGTGTAGTGTTTAGAGAAGAGCATGTCCTGTGGGCTGACAAGGTGGCCCAGTGGGTGGGGGTGATTGCTTCTAAGACTGATGTCCTGAGCTTTATCCACAGGGTCCACACGACATTGGGACAACTGACTTAAATCATTTAATCAAACATACAGAAGTGAAGAGTCCTGATTATAAAGAATCACTAACCAAAAATTATTTGACAAACACACACACATGTAACATATAAAATACACACACACACACACACACACACACACACACACACACACACACACACACACACACACACACACACTGCACTGAAGTTGGATTAGAAGTATAAAACATGACCAATGGCCACAGATCAAGTAGACTTTAGTGTTGGGGCTGGCACTGTCATTGTGTTTATGGTTTAGTTTTTTTTTTCCTTAAAACTCAAACAGGGGCTATTATTTTTCACACGTGCACAGGTTGCTAGAAATGTCTTTCATACCCCAGTACCTTTGTTTGTCCCAATGAATAATTTTCTTTATAACTACTTTGGCATTGTTCACTCTATAATTTCTCTCATCATCATCACATTTTGCTTCTAGAAACATATTTTTGAGTGCTTGGCTGTGTAATAATTACTTCGCGTGGATGCTGCCAGCCCTCGCTTGTGAGCAGAACTGCCGAGCTTTGATGCTATGTATCTAATATTTTTAATGCCCCTTGGAGTTGCACCAGCATTAGCCATTTATAAAATACCAACCGCAGTGTGATCTGTAGAAATGTGATTGCATCTTACCATTTGCCAAAACAACAGGCCTTTCTGAGATCATTTTTCTTTATTTGGTTTCTGGGAGAATTCAATGTGGAGATCTGTGATCATCTGCCAAATACAGGCTAGCATTGTTGTGTTCCCCTCCCTCCCTGAAATGATTTTATTACATTGAGCATTTGCTTCTGAACAGAATGTTCTAGTGTCTGATACGTGCATCAGTGCATTTTGGTATTGTGACCCTTTGCTCTGTTCTATATCCCAGTGTTCATCATGTAATAGATACTAATATTTAATGAGGAAGCTTAAATTTTTTTCCTTGAGAAGGCAAAACATGTATCTAGATTTTGTTTGGAAGATGCAAAATGGAATTGAATAAAGTTTAATCCAAAATCAAGTTACTTCCATCCTGGAAAAACATGTTCTGCCATGGGGCATGTAGTAATTATGTTAGTTACTTTTCTGTTGCTATAATAAAATACCCTGACCTCTCTCCCCATGAAAAACAATGCAGGTTAGGAAAGAAAGGGCTTATTTTAGTTTGCAATTCCAGAGGAGATCTAGTCCGTCTAAGTGGAAGGCATGGCTGTATGAGGGCAAGACCATTTTGACAGTCAGGGAGCAGAGTGACCACATTTCATTCTTACACTGAAAAAAAGACCAAAAACAAAAAAAACAAAAACAGAAACAGAAACAGAAAATGAAACAAAACAAAAAACCAGAAAGTAGGGCCAGGCTATAAGCAAACTTCCTCCACATTTTAAAATTCCATAACCTCACCAAACAGTGTCACCAACTGGGGACCAGTTGTTCACATATGGGGAGGGGACATTTGTCTTTCAAGCAACGATGATGAATTCAATTTCCCAATGTTTCAGCCATTTCTATGTTGTAGGACAGTATTATGTGGAATGCAATATGCCACAAACAGAGTCTGAAATAAGGGAGCAGACTGAACACTCAGAAGTCCTTTTTATGTCAGTTGTGAGATCAACTGTGTCACTTTATGGCAATCCTGGTTAAATCTAATTTGTTTACTAACCCCTTGATGTATACCTGGTTGTCGGAAATCTTTCTTGTTAATCAAACCCTGTAAATCAAACAACTGTATGAAGAGTAAATTATACCAATTAATATTAATTATGTTTTGGGGAGAAAAAACAATCAGCTGAGATTATATCCTGTAGTGAATGTCCTGATACGCCACCTTACCATGCTGTTTGAGCAATAGTGGCTCATATTAATCGATCAGTATGCACATATACTTATTACTTATCTCAATGAACACAGCACTACTCTCTGGAAATATGAAACATGTCTATGATGTTTCATTCACTTTCTCTGTAGGCGAGAGGAATAGAGCAAAGTTTCCTTGTGGAAGAAGTTGAATGCAATGTCCATAGACAGCTACAAGGTTTCTTGATGAGGAGTAGGAAAAAGAAAATTCTAGACACATGAAAAAAAGTTGTTAGTTGTTTTTTCTGTTTTTGTTGTTGTTGTTGCTTGCATGTGTATATGAAGATGGAAATCTTGTTAAATGTACTTGTTTCAGGTATTGTCAAGTGACTTTTCTTGAGGAAGAATAAAAAAAAAACACCCCTTTGCCCTACATAGATCCCTAACAGACCAAAAACAAACAAACAAACAGTCAACAAAAGCCGGTTCTATCTAAATCTACAGTAACAAACCAATGAGTTTATTGAAGTTACATGGAGAGGTGTGGTTGATGCGTATTTACAGAAGCATAAATAAGCCAAAGGCAGCTGATTGGATGACAGCTCTTCCAGTCAGGAACTGCAGGCAGCTCAGCTACTTGGAGAGTCTCCTCTCCTTAGCAATTGTTTCTTACATAGTTTGGGGCAGGGTTTTATGAATCATTTAAGTTTCGGTTACTTTCTAGAACTTCTGAGGTATTGTTATATTTTTTTAATTTTGTGTGTGTATGTGTGTGTGTGGTATGTGTGTGTCTCTGTGTGTACACAAGCTCCTAAATGACAAGTCACACATGTGAAGGTCATAAAGCAACTTGTGAGATTCAGTTCCCTTCTTCCATCATGTGTGTCCTGGGGATGGAACTCAAACAGTCAAGCTCAATAGTAGGAATCTTTACTTCCAGACAGACTCCTGTATTTTTGCACTTCCTAAGTCTTACTGAGCCTCTCCTCAAGAGGGAATGTTTCAGTTCTGAGGAAATAGCTACACAACAAATATTAAACATCTCAAAATAGGTTAGGTAAGTCCTTCATAATTCCTGCTCTACAATCAATGTCTGTCAGAGAAACAGGACCAAAAGGCTGAAGACTGATGCTGGAATGTGTGGAGAGAAAATGGGAACTGTCCAGGCAGTCACTGGTTTGACATTTCTTAGTATTGGAAGCTGCAGGCCCTGCACTTCCTATATAATCAGATATATTTATCCCTCTCAGGTCTCTGAGGTAGTTGAAGAATAGACAACTAGAGTCTCATAGTTAAATTTTGAGTTGTTTAGGAATCAAGAGGGCATTCTAGATCTAAGAAGATGGTTATAATATTGATGCAAGTTAGTATGAAAACTAAGTCAGTTATAGAACTTTAAACTCATGGAGATGGTTAGAAGGTAGAAGGTTAAAGTCAGGGGCCAAATATGTATGAACTGGACATTGGGAAGGTATACTGGGCCATTTAACTCTCATAAATGTGGCATATTTATTTCTGTTGTTTTGTATAGTATTTACTGTTATTAGAGAAGGAACCATTTGTTGGACTGAAAGGGGAAGCTGTTGGGGGGAAGAGGGTGGAAGGGTGGGACAGGAAGGGGGAATGGGGAAGGGTTTGTGACTGAGATGTAATTTGAAGAAAAGAAATAAAGTATTTAATAAAAAAAAGAAATAGACGGAATTTTGTGGAGAATGTCAGAAGAAATTTGCATTCCTTTATTTTAGTTGATCACTAAGAACGAGATAAGAAAATACATCAATAATGAATTTACTATGTAAATAAAAAACCCATTTAAATATGTTTTGGTACAGAAATGCCCATCATACAAAGGACACTGCTCCCTTTACCACTGTCCATAGTGTGTGATTTTAATAAATGCTGTGAGTAGCTATTTACTTAAGCCAGTGAACTCAACCTTGAAGTTCTGCTTCAAGTTCATGACACCTGTTACTTACTTTAGTCCAAGCATGGTCAAGTTCATGGGATTGAACCAAGGGAGAGTTAAGAAGGCTCCTCCAAGATGACCCTTCAGATTAGAAACTAAATAAATCATTTCTGAGCATGCTTACTGACGGAACAGAAGTATCTGAAGAGGAGTCCTGTGGCCCCAGGCTCAGTGACTGGACTGAGTGTACTCCTCACTGACTTGCTTGGTAATCTCTTTGGAGTGCATCAGATCAGAGCAGCAAAGGTAACAATGTCAAAGTTCTCCTGATTCCCTTTACCATGCAAAATTCTGACATGAAGACATGCTACTGACACCTTGGAAAATGTACATAACTCAGATATAATAATGTGTGATGCCAATCCAAAATGGATGGCATAAAACTGCCTAGATTGAAGGAGTAATGATTCATCAGAGAGTGGCAGAAAGGGACATCACAGAGTGAGTGACAGGACTTCAACCTGAAGAGATTATTCTGGATTTCTTAACTTCTTCAAATGAGAAAAATTGGTGGTGGTGGTGGGGGGAGTGGCAAAAACTGAATCTCAGTATGAAAGCGTGACAAAGCTTGCATGTCCTCTTGTTCTCAAATACATGGAATGATTGGAAAGATTGAAAGAGCTCTAGGTTCATAATGAGGACCTCCCCCAGCCAAGAGCCAAACAGCAAAGGCATGAAAATGAAGCCTACTACATTCCTAATCAATATGGAAAGGGACCGGGCTTAGACCCCATAAGAAGTTCTGGGTCTTAATTGAGTGAGGCTAGGCTTTAACCTGAAGAACTATCAGATGAATTTTGCTCCTTTAAGACACTGACTATGTGGTTGGTTGTTGTAATGGTGTATAGGAGTAATACCTCACCAAAATACTTGACAAAAAAAAAGGAATTACTTTATTGAAATTTTAGTGAGAGAAAGATGTAATCTTTAGAAAGAGCTTCCCTGGAGTGAAGTTTGAATAGACTTTCAAGTTCTAGGAGATGTGAAGCATGTTTGTGAGCAGACAGTGTTCCTCCCTGAGGGAGAATCATAAAGAGCGATCAAGGAGATGCCTTTGACCCAAGCTTGTGCTGGGAAAAAATTGAAATGACGTCTAGATCAGAAACATGTTTTAGAGGGCTTTGCATATAAGAAGAGAAATTTAAGCAATGAGGGGAAATTCTTATTTCAACCCACACTACTGGAACAGTCCCTCCCATTTCTCTACCGCCCAACAGGAGTTGACACCATTGCTCCTGGCTACCTTCCCACCCCGTCTTCAGTCATATCAAACAATAACCACAAAAACAAGCTGACACATTTGTTAAGAAATTACTTAAATTTCATCATGCACTTTACAAAGAACTCCACTTATAATCCACACTTACATCCTCTCAGCAATCCCTTTTGTTAAATGGGTGCATTGAGGCCTAGATATCAATTGTATCAAAACACAGCTAACTGGTGACAAATGTAGTGTTCAGATCCAGTGAAACCCAAGAGCCAAGAGTCTTGGACATTTTACACAGTATCAGCTATGACATGCACACATGAATTTTCCTGTTCCTTCCCTGGAAGTATTTATTCCATTAAAGCACATATTTTTTCATCATCTATAGATACAACCATGGTTATGAACACTGACTTCTGTATAACCAACTACTGCAAGTATGAAATTGAAAAACAGATTTTTCTTTTATTCAGTCAGCAGACAGCTCTATGCTGACCATGCATGATTCATCCAAAAATTGTTAACATACTATAGCCAACTGGAGACAAAAACATGGTTCAAGGATCAAACAAAAACTTCCCCTAAGTTGCATCTGAGCCTGAAGTTATGCCTGGAATTTTCACAGCTATAGAGTCTAGATGCCCACAGTCTTTTCTGTAGTGAAGAGCAGCTGGTACACATAGTATTTATTAGGTTCTTAGAGATACTTTTGTGTTATCCTGTTAAGTTTGCTTTATATGATTCCATATATCAGCATGCATGACGGGATAAACCAGAACATGATGTAATTAACACAGGCACAATTGAAAACAATGAGTGGGTGAGGTAATTCTAATGTTCAGAAATAAGATACATAAACTCTGTGTTAGATGAAGTTCTCAAAGAAATGTGACACATGAGATTCATTGATGTGAAGACATCCAAGTTAAAAAGTACACGTTAAATGTGCGAACCCTTGCAGGGTATTTATTTTTTTTTACATTATTTATTTATTTATTTATTTGTCTTTTATTCTTTTTTTTTCAATTTATTTTTTTTTATTTCTTTAAGTTCCATCTCAATAGAAATCCCCTCCCTACTCCCCTCTCCGGTTCCACCCTCCCATACTCTTCCCCCTCAACCCTCCCCCCCCTTCATCCCCTTCTTTTTTTTTTTTTTTTTTTTTTTTTTTAGTTTAAGGTGTATCTTTTTTCCCCTCAACAGCTTTCCCTTTCAGTCCAACAAATGGCTCTTTCTCTTATAACAACAAATACAATTCAAAACAACAGAAATAAGTAGGCCACAATTATGAGAATTATAAGGCTTAGCATACATTCCCAATGTCCAGTCCATATGTATTTGGCAAGTGACTTTAACATTCTACTATCCAACCATCTCCATGAGTTTAAAGTTCTATATTCAACTCAGGTTCCATCCTAACTTGTATCACAACTTTAAAAACATCTTCTGAGATCCAGAACACTCTCTTAATTCCTAAACAACTTAAAATTTAACTATAAGACTCTAGCTATCTAGTCTTCAGCCACATCAGAGACCTGAGAGGGATAAATATATCTGATTATACAGGAAGTACAGGTCCAGCAGCTTCCAAAACTGAATAGAACATGTAAGCGCATCTAAGCAAAGTCAGACGATTTGTAATAGAAGGCAGAAAATCATAACTCATTTTGGAAGAATTAAAAAAAAAGTGAATAGATCATTGGGCTGAATTTGTTATTTATCATGACAAAATCTAACTTGCAGAAGATGGAAAGGCCATTGCTAATAATAGTCCCTTTTGAAGGCTTATGAACGTTATAAGCTATAACTTACCATCTTAAACTTTGGTGTTCTTACAGAAGAATAAATGGATGTTGGCTTTGGTTGTTTTTGTTTGGTTAGATTTTTTTCTAATCTTGATTTTGATTGAGTTATATAATGAGTGCTGAAAGATCAACCCTCCACTCTCACCCTCACTCATTCTACTGAATTAATTTTCCTTTTGGTGCATATCACATCTTTTGTGTCCTCTCAGTTAACAGGATATATAACTTGACATATCTATATATGCAATTATTCATGGGAAGGAGTTCTTAGCACAAAAATATCATCAAGAGATGATGCATAACAATCTATTAAGAAATCTATAAACAGCTGGAAGGAAATATTTCAAAACATTTTTTTTTAAATTTATGCAATTAAATTGCAAAATTTTGAAGATATATTACTATAATTAGTATTTTTATATTCTTAATTTTTTCATTTGATGTATGTTGATCATATTCTTTCCCTTTCCTCAACTCTCTTCAGCTCCTTCCTATCTCCTTACATATCCGAGGGTATGTTTTTTCTCTCTCTTAAAATGTAAAAACCAAATGAAAACAAATAGAAACAAAAAACAAGTATACACACACACACACACACACACATACACACACACATATATACACATATACACATACAAGATAAGTTTGTGTTAAGGAACAACTCCTGAGGATGAGGCCTGCTCTGAGACATGATTGACATGCCCACTGCGTTCCATTGAAGAAAACTGATTTTTCCCTCGCCAGAAAATATCTTCTTGAGAAGTAGTGAGACTTTGTGCCTACTTCCCTTTCTCCATGCTGGGTTTTTTGTCTGTCTTGAGCTTCTGCAGGTCTTGAAGGGAACTTGTGTAAATGTGAAAGTCATGGGGCCTGCAAATTAGGCCCGATAATTAATTAGTTATGTAATATCACCACTGTTGCCTGCTGGTGTGGAATTATGCTCACTGAGAGTGCAAGGAAGATATTTAACATGCTGCTTGACTCGTGCTCAGGGCTTCAACTTTACAGTAGGTGGGGAAGGTGGAAGAAAGGAGGAAGAAAGATACCATGGATGGAGGAGTGGACTTGTGCATGCTTGCATGTGTGAGCCTGAGGGCCTGTGTCTTTTCCTGTGTTTATATTTATGTTGAGAATTTGCTTTCAGAAAAATGAGTATGTGTACTCATTTTTAATCCTAATGCACAAAGCCTTAAAAAACTCATTTGCTAATTTGAAATTTGAGATGTGAGACAACTGAAACACGTTTTCACATGGCAAATTTAAAAAATGGAAAATGAAATAAGTAAGTTTCCATTTCTAATGACACAGAATCTATTTTTCTCGTAATTCTTTAAATTTGCCTTAGTAGATTGTTCCAGTTTGTTATTACTCTTTTATTTTTTAGTATTCTACTATTCTTTCTGCTCTCTTTCTCCCTTTCCCTCCCTCTCTCTCTCCCTCTTCTATCAAGACAATAGAATCTATTCTCTGTCATTACCTAGACACTTCACTTCAATCACCATTCCTGAATGTGAGAAAAAAAATATCAAGAAAATAGTCCCTCCTTTCTTCAGTATTGAGGACTGGTCCCAGTTCTTCAAACATGCTAGTCATGCATATATAGGATCAGCTACTGAGCTATATTCGTATATGGTTTTGTACTATTTACTTTGAGGCAGGGTCTCAGTAAACTGCCCTGGTTGATCATGAATTCACTCTATAGCCTACACAGACTTGAAGCTGGCAATTCACCTGCATTAGTACCCATAGTAGGAATAGTTGGTATTACAGACCTGTGTCACCATGCATGACTGAGAAGGAGTTCTTCCAACTCGAGCAACTGCTCCCAGAAGCACTTGTCTCTACCACAGCCATTGTCAATATTATATCATCAGTCACACCTCAACTCCTTGGATATCACTAAATGTGCTACAGGATATAAAAAAAAAAAGTCAGGAAGTGCTGATAGAAAGTGGAGGGAAACTTGACCTTCTGGCAAGCAGTAGATAGATATGAAAATAGAACATGGCAGATATATCCAGTTTCTACTGCCTCTCCTCAAAGGACTCCAGTAAAGTCAATATCACCTTGGCTCCCATGACAACCCCCTGACAAAGATAAATATGTGTCAAATATGCATTTGGCTCCTAAGACCTCTGGGCATCTGTATCAATCACAAATGCAAAACTCAGGCTGAGTTAATCTGACATGCCACTTAACAAAAAAAAGACACAGGGTGTGGATTTGGCAGCCTCCACGGCTATCCTTGCCTCTGTAAGCCTGTCAACGCCTTCTGAAAAGCTGGCAGACAAAATTAAGCAGTTACTGTTGGTGTTCTCATACCCTGTGAGCCACACACCCTGCTTATATTGCAGACGCGACTCCAGGGTTTTAGAAGCTCCCAGTGGATTTATATCATAAAGGAGTTTTGGTGGCAGGACTATAGTCTCAACTATTGAAATTTGGTTGAGCTCGCTGCTGGCAAGTTGGAACTTTACCTTCAGGAGATATATATACATATCTCTATCAAATGAGAGTCACAAAGTCAAACATGCCAAAAAAAAAGGTGCTATCCCTTGTCCCTACCACAGATAGTTTTTAAGTAAATTCCAGCCCATGAACCAACACAGGTCTGATGGTTAGATCCTTCTGCTGAAAGAGGTAATGCCATTTATGAAGAGATAAATTTTCTGAGTCAGAAGTCTCTTTGGAGGGGGTAACTTTTGCTTTTATAAAATGTAGTGATACAAAAATGGGGAAAATATTGTAATTAAAAGAAAGTCCCGAGAAAGACATGTGTTATGACATGACACCGTGATCAGCAAGAGTTTGCCTTCAAACCTTTCATCTGTAGGTCTGGTTTACTCCTACTTTCAAATATGGAGGCCAATATTAGGCAATGCTGCATCTACACATATGAAGGTCAGAGAAAATCTTAACTAGTAAGTAAAGCTCACATCACATGTCCAGCTTGTAGTAAAATTCCATTTATAGTAATGGTTCTCTAAGTAGCTTGTGTTTGCATAGGCTTTATACTATGCTGCACAGCACATATTTATAATATATATTTTGTATTCTATTTGGCAATTGTGTTCTCTCCGGAAGGAGAAACACATAAGGAAGACTATGAGAAGATTATAGATTCTGAGAAATAACTAGTGTGAGGTAGAGAGATTTCTAAGGTTAAATATTGAACTTACCCTTGTTTCTGAATGTCAGTACATCTCTCCCCAGAAAAGAGCCTGAGGGAAAAATAAAACAGACTGTTTACATTCAAGTTAAATAGAGTAAAAGTACAGTTTATAACCCCTACGGCTCACAGTTCTTTGAGGTGATATTCCCTTAGCCTGTTAAGTCAAAAGTTTCCAGCTCTTGTTCTGCGACTTTAGAAACTAATCCAGTGTCCCCAAAGAAGGATCTGAGTCTCTTTCCAGTACTTTCCTCTTGTAGCAAATGCCACACCATGGGTCAGATTGTTGTGGGTGAGCCTAACTCTGTGATTTATTGTTCTAGGACACAAAGCCTGCTGAACCACTTTTTCCCCCCAGAGTACGGAGGTTTTGTCATAAGGTGACTGTTCATACCCAGATACTGGCTGTCCAACATTGGCTTTGTTGATTTTCTTTCACCAGATAGTTCTTGTATAGTTACAGACACTCTATGTTGCTGGAAAATGACACAAAGACAGCTAAGCATGTGTGAACTAAATTCTATGCATGCTGAATTCTGAAGGACTGAGAGTCTGGTTTTCCATTCTTTTCTTCTTTTTCTAAATCTTTTTTATGACATAGTTTTCTTTTTAATAGGAGATACATGAGACAATAAAATGGTCTTATTTTTACTGAACTCTTCATTTCATATCAGAGAAGAAAAAGTAATGAATAAATTGTGGAGAGATTTAGCATAGCCGTGTCCTCTGTTAGAATTCTGCTGGTGGCCTTTATTTCATGTCCCTCTTCAAGGGAAGTCATGAGCTAGGAAATGAGTCTTGTCAGCTCTGCCTTCTCAGCTCACCTTCTGTCTGGACCCCTGTCTCACTCTCCCTTTTAACTTTACACTGTTGAAAGGATGAGACTGGGCTTCTCTGATAGCCCATTTCCTAGTCCCCACTGGGGTTCTCTTTGAATCTTATTACACTGAGTGAACCCCACCTCCTGCTTCCAGCACCATGAAAAGCAAATAACCTCAGACTGACAGCTTTAGGCTTACAAGATTTGGGCTCTAAAGCAAAAACTCCCCTGGAAGGCTTCTCAACTTGAAAGGCTGCAGCACTTCCTTGGATGTATGTTTAAGCACTCTCATACTCCTGTGAAAAATGGGAATGTTTATATCTTTGCTAAAATCATAAAAACACCTAGCTAGAAAATTTTCCATTACCAGTCTGCTCCTGCTGCTTCCTTGCAGGAAGAATAAACGAACAGAACCCGATTGCTGTCTTGAGGACAGGAAGCATCTCTTGATTGATGTCAAACATAGCAACTAACCTACTTCCATCTGCATATCAGGTCCCCAGAGGCCCTGTGGTACACTTCCTACAGACACTGCTCTTCCTTTCCCACTTCCAGGTTACCTCCTTTCAAGAAGACTGATGTACGGAGCCCTGGGACAGGATGTGTTTAGACTCTGGCCTCTGGGGCATCCTAGTGTAGGCTGGGCTAGAGATGGAGAAGATGACACAATGCCAGCGCATGGCCCTGCTTCCGGATGGCCACTACTGACATTCCTATGCCTGGAATTCGCCTTGTCAAGACCATGGTCTCATTTCAACAGTAAACACATGGAGGAGAGAGATAAACGTCACTAAACCTGCCTTTGAAAGCCCTGGGTCCTTCTTATTTGTCCTCTAGCACTCTGCAGTCTTTGAAGACTCAGATGACTCTAATTGGTTCCACTTATAGGACACTTAATTCTTTTAATTAAAAAAAAAGAGGATGATTGGTTTAAAAATAGTAGGTGCCAGACTGTGGAATGGCTCAGTGATTAAAGTACTTGCCAGGCAAGTGTGAGGAACAGAATTAGGATCTCCATGTAAATGCCAGGTGGGCTAGGCAGCCAGCCTGTAATCCTAGTACTTAGGAGGCAGAGCCAAGGGGTTACCAAAGCAAGCTGGCTATCTGGGGTCAGCTGAGAGACTCTGCCTTGATGAATACAGTGAGGCGGGGTTTAAGATGACAATGACCTCTACCTAGTATTTTCACACTCCTGCACATAATTGCATGTGCACTTGCACATACACTTGAACACACATAGTGGCAGATAGCATGGAATTAAGCTGATGCTATTGGATCATTGTAAGGGCAATGTCTGAGACCTGAAGGCAAAAGAGAAGGCTTCTTCTGGGGAAAGGGTAGCTTTTACTTTCTGTGTTTATACATACATACATACATACATACATACATACATACACACATACATATACACATACATATATACATATACACATACACACAAACACACACACACACAAACACACACACACACACATATATGTATATATATATATATATATATATATACATATATATATATATGACGCAGGTAGTTTTGGATGGATCAACGGGCAATGATGTATAGAATTATGTCCCAAAGAGCAGTATTCTAGGTGGGTGGTAAGCTGTACACAGAAATGTGATCTTTTGGGGCCATTGTCCCCATCTCTGAAAGTACTTAAGGAAAGCACACACAATTTGTAATTAATTTCAGGTCTCTGAAGAATCTCTGGGGCTCAGTCCTTAGATTCAGATTCGTAACGACATGGAGAGACACTGGAAAGGCATAGACAAAGACCTGACAAGTGAAAGGGTGTTGGGACTTGAAGGAGAAGCATCAATGTGGAAGCCAGGTTTGTTTTGACCTGTTGTAGATTCCTTGGTGTGTTGTAAATTCTCCTTAGCTGATATGGAAAAAGCCAGGCAAAGGTCCTCTCATTTATTCACACAAGGGACTCTAGCACCACGAGTGTCATTTACACACTTAATACATGAACAGGGCAAGACCTACATCCATGAAAAGTAAAAGCAAATAAATACTTTTCAAACCTTTTATTTTTATAGTTTTTCTAATGAGTTGGTCAGCATTCGTGTACCCAAGAACATCTTATTTGAGTTTTAAGTTTAACACATAGACTGATTCTCAATGGAGAAACTCAGCTTTCATCTCTACAGCGTGACTTCTTGCATTCGTGTTTGTAGCTCCATATAGACATTTCATATCTCTTGTCAAGTATATTTCTAAACATTGATTCCTTGGAATTACTTTGCAATTTTTGATGTTATTCTGGGATTCTGTCCTTCCCTGCTCTTTATTCTTTTGCCCTCCTGTTTCCTCTTCAGCTGCTCTCCTCCCTTCCAGCATCCCCTACACACACACACACACACACACACACACACACACACACACACACACA
>CAJQZJ010034084.1:805398-827852 GCA_907164525.1 Lophiomys imhausi | reverse complement strand
AAGAAGAAGAAGAAGAAGAAGAAGAAGAAGAAGAAGAAGAAGAAGAAATGGCATGTAAATTAGCCATTAAAGGTTGTGAGGTAAAACTTGGAGAGATGGCTCAGTAGTTACCAGTTCTTGCTGCCCTTCCAGAGGACCTGAGTCCAGTTGCCAGGACTCATGCTGAGTGGCTCACAGCCTTTGGTAACTCCAGCTGTAGGGAATATCAAACCTTCTTATCTCCACAGACACTGCACTCATATGCACATGCATAGATGGAGACACACATACTCATAAATTAAAAAATGATAAAATAAATCATATGAAAAGTCATGTGTAGCTATAAAGAAGTGATTTGTACAGAAAGGGGAATATGAAACAACTTGGAGATATCCTAAGCACACGAGATTAAGTTCAGTGTTTCTAAAATATTCTTCCCTTCGAGCTAGACTAATTGCTTGTTATCTCTCCTTTTGAGTCTGTATACAAATGTCCTGTGTGTTCTTCATTCTAGTTTATGCTGATTTCCATCTCCTTGTATAAACCCTATGAGTGGCTTGTTTTTGTATGTATACAAATTTGATTATCAACTATTTTGAAACAAAAATAACCTGGCATTTTGGTTGTGGTACTATGTATACATTATTAGGTTATAAGAATCCATATCTGAAGAATAGTCATTTATCATCCCCTGCCATCTCCTATCTTCAATTCTTTTATCTACTTCCTTGTCATATATTCAGAAATTCTAAAATTTTTGAAACTTTTATTTCTTTTTTTTACATAGAGTTAATTTTATTTTATTTTTTAATATTTATTTATTACTTCAGGTTACATCTCTATCACAGTGTCCTCTTTCAATCCCACCCAGTCCTGCCCTCCCACCCTCTACTCCCTATCCCATCCATCCCACTCCTCTGGAGAGAAATGTCCCTACATAACAGTCCCCCGCCCCAGTTCAGCAGTCATATGAGGGCCAAGAGCCTTCTCATACACTGGGGGCCTACAAGGCAACACCACTAGGGCAAAGTGTCTCATGGATAGGAAAAGAAGCCTATGTTCCTGTTCCCTTTGATGCATTGGTTGTAGTATAATTATCCTGTACTATATGACTAAAATCTGATTATAAGTGAATAGATGCCATGTGCTTCCTTCTGAGTCTGGGTTAGCTCACTCAGGATGAGCTTCTCTAGTTCTATCCATTTGGCTACAAATTGCAATATTTTGTTGTTTCTGATGGCTGAGTAGTATTCCATTGTGTAGATGTACCACAGTTTTTTAATCCATTCCTCGGTTGAGGGACATCTGGGTTGTTTCTGGTTCCTAGCTATTACAAATAAGGCTGCTATGAACGTAGATGAGGAAACTTCCTTGTGATTTGGTGAGGAATCATTTGGATGTATACCCAGAAGTGTTACATCTTGATCACAGCCCTCTCCTTCTTCCCCTCCCAGTCCCACCTTCCCACCCTCCCATCCTCTACCCCCTCCCACTTATCCTACTCCTCTGGTGTGGGGAGCCACCACATATCAGGCCCTTCAGTTCTGAGAGCTTCCTCTTGTTCTGGGGCCCAACATGGAGGCTCCACTAGGGTAAAGTCTCCCACTAACAGGTAACAAAGTCCATGGCTGAGACTGCCCCACCCCTACTTGCTATAGGATCCGTATGAAGATCAAATTGCCTATCATTGATATTTGTATAAGAGTGTCTAGGTAAAGTCTAAGCCTCCTCTTCCTCCTCCTCCTCCTCTTCCTCCTCCTCTTCTTCTTTTTGGTTTAGTCTCTATAAGCCTCTAGGGGCCCTGGGCCTAGGTTGTTTGGTTCTGTTGATCTTCTTTTGATCTTGACCACTCAGGGTCTCTCTATTCCTCCTTCCTCTCATATAGGACCCCCAGAGCACTTCACTTAATGTTGACTGTGTGTCTCACCATCATTCACAGCTGGGTGGAATTTCTCATAAGATAGTTATGCTAGGATTCTGTTCCTTTGGGTATGTGGGTTGTAGGATAGTTATACTGTACCATATGGTTAATAACCAGTTATAACTGAATACCTGCCATGGGTATCTTTCTGGGTCTAAGTAAGCTCACTCACGATGAGCTTTTCTAGTTCTATCCATTCTAAAATTTTTATAAAATTGACTTTCTGTGGATAGGACTGGGGGCAACTTAGATATTATTAACCTATTTATGAAAATATAATATGTTGTTTGCTGTTGCATTCTGCTAGCTATTATGCAAGTAACAGTTATTTCCCAGCCTTGGCAACTGTTTGGAGACATTAAGGTTACTGTTTTTGTTTGTTTGCCTTTATTTGTTTTAACATTCAGTGATTTATGTTCTGTCATTTGTTCAGTTAAGACTCACATTTTGAAGAGCATCTGAAGATTGGTGCATGCATATTTATGTAAATGCAGATATGCCTGTATATGCATATCCGTATATGTGTGATAGGTATAACATATGGACAGATTTTTGTAAGTCTAGTGGACTACTCTGGGTAGATGTCATTGACGGACACTCTTTCATAGGTGGGAACTTAAGGGGAAGGGTCCCTGACATAATAAGAACCTGGCCCCAATTTGAGGCAGGGTTAAAGATTGACTCGCTAGTACCTCATTAGAAACTTTGATTTAACCTTCCTTCACTGTCTCAGGTGAACCAATTCTATCCTCCTTTGAAAGAGGATTTTGTAATTCCCCTCACTTCTGTGATCCTTGGAGATAAGGTACTTAAGTAAAAGAAGATAACACTGCATGACATTTTTCAGTTACTGCAATGTCCCTTTTTTCCAACCGAATGAAATCTTTCACAAAACCACATTCTGTGTGCAAAGCTCAAAGTGGAGGTGTTCTAAGGTTGACTCTACTTTTAAAAAGAAAATTGCAAAGACAGAAACCTAGAGGGCAACTCTGTTGGAAGCAGAGAGCTTGCTGGAAGTTCTAAATGTTGCACAGCTTTCCATAGTCCCAGCTGAACAACTGGGGTGTCCTTTTCACCATAGAGGAGTGACTCTATGACTGACAGCCGGTGTGAGCAATGAGAATGCATGCAAATAGGCTCAGCAAATCCACTTCCTCGCTTTTAAAGTGTTTGGTATTGTCGTTGTTTTCATTTTAAATTAAAATAGAACTATGAACTGCATGTGTCATGCCATGAATGTATAAATGAGAGGAAAAGTTGAAGTCGTTGGTTCCCTTCCTCTATTACATGGGACTCTCCTGTCACACTCAGGGCATCAAATATGGTAGCAAGTGCATATATTCACTAAGCCTTCTAGACCATCTATCTTTTTAAAAAATGTGAAAGTAGATTTATTTATGTATTTATTTGGGGGAGTGCGCATATGAATGTGTGCATACCACAATACAAATGGTCAGAGGTGTAGTTCGTGGAAGTTCAGTATCTCATTCTACCATGTTACTCTCCAGGATTTAAATCAGGTCATCATCTTAGACATAAATGCCTTTTCATTCCTCACTCCACTTACTCTTCTTCCTCTATGTCTTCCTTCTTTCCCTCCTCTTTTTTCTTTTTCTTTTTATAGTTCTGTTTGTTTATTGTAAGTACCTTGAATGCAAAACTCCCATGAAACCTCCTTTATTTTCATTCATTAAAAATTCAGAGAAGCCCAGAATTTTTTCTCTAAGTCTTGCTGAATTATACCTGACTTTCTTTTTGCATTTCCTTCTTTGATATATGTATTAGCATATTTCAATGCCCCAGGAGTCTTTTCCATACTTTTTTTTCTTCTGTAGAGGTCATTGCTAAATGCCTCAAAAGCACACAGTTTCTCAACATTATTTCCTCTCTGGTGCACAGTGGTGGAGAATGCGTCTTTTAAGTTCTCCCTTTACAAGAAAAGCTGGAAATTGTAAAATATCCTGTGGTCTCTTTTTTTTTCCTCCTTCAACAGAACAAAATATCTTCTCAGAGAAGTTGGAAGAGAGCTGTTTGTTGTACTTTATACAAGCCATAGTTTCAGACACTGATAAAAAGGAATGACGACCAAATGGAAAGGAAAAAAAAATATGGAAGATATATCCACACAGGACCTGAATAATTTTTGGCTTAGGAAGTTGTAAGTTCTGTTCTTAGGCTTAAATATATTTGTGGACATTATATGGCAAGGAATGGCTTAAAATAAAATATCCAAGTCAAGTCTGGACATTTTATCATTTAGCTTCAAAAAGCTGCCTGGCCACACAGGAACTCGACTCCTTAAATAGACACAAGGGTAAAAATTGAGAAACAAAAACCCTATGATATCATAACCTAAAGGAACAAGACCTAACACGCATTCAGGAGGAGAGTTGGCAACTTGTGAAGCATCAGAGTTTTAAAGCCCTAAAGATCGGATACTGAATCCAAGTTGAGATCAAATAAAGAATTACCTCCAAAGGAGAGGGTTCAATTGAACAAAATCTTCAGTTTTCATGAGTTCTAGTTAATAGCACACCTGCCATAAATGTGCTATTAGAAAGAAATATTTTAAAAAATTTAGAACTTGGGGCAACTTTCAAGACTTAAAAAAAATATTGAGTATTTTCCTTTATTTTGTGTGTGACCCTATACATGTGTGAATGTGCACACACCACAGTGTGTTTGGAGACCAGAGGACAGCTTGATAGAACTCTTCCCTTGTGGCACATAGGTCCAGGGATCGAACTCAAGCCTTTGGCCTTGGCAGTAAGTGCTTTAATTCACTAAACTAGCAAGTTTCTTATAGTTTGAAGTTCCAAAACATCAATATTGTTTATTTGTGCAATGGATTAATACATGTCAAAGAATTTGAGGAACCACTCAAAATCCTGGGAAGAAATAGTTCTTGAATCACATGTAGACTTTGCCTGCCTAAAAACTTCTCAAGAAACTATCATAGCTCTCACTAAACTTGAGGTTCTTTGTCCACGTGTGAATTGCCTGATATCATCTAGTTTGGTCCATAGTTAGCTACACATGTAGTAGGTAACTTATTGTTTATAGCTAGATCAGATTAGATAATTAAAGAAGGAATCACAAGACTGTAGTCTGCTTAAACTTCAGAGTAAACATGTCTCTTCACTCTTTTTTTTTTTAACTAAAAGCATTGGGTCGTGGAAAATACCCAGTCAGTACACTGTCTGCTATATTGGCATGAAAATCTGCATCCAAATTCCCAGAATCCTAATAAATGCTGGGCAGAACAGCACACATCTGTAATCCCCACAGAGACAGATAACTCTTTGGAAGTCATTGGGAAGCCAATCTAGCTGAATCAGTGGGCTTCAGGCTCAGTGGGAAATGATATTTCAAAAATAAGTGGATAGCAGGCATAGGACACATTTGATATCAATGTTGAGTTTAAGCTTACATGCCCAGACATGTGCACTTTCACCATAATGCTTCTGTGTGTACACATTCAGAAACATATACATCATACACCACCACCCGCACACACTACCTAATCACACGATCATTTGGAGATAAACGTGAAAGCAGCAACAATATTTTGCACTCACTGTAAATTATTCATCAATTAAATTTTCATTGGATTGCATACACACATACACACACACACACAAAGAGAGAGTTTTTATAGTGTTGGTTTTACACAAAAGCAATTTGAAGGTTTAAGATTATTAAATAACTACTTTGGAAAAGTCATTAACTATATTAGACAAAAAGTGGTTTGTTTTTTGGTGCTATACTGTATATAAACAATGCATAACTTATTACTTTCAATATAGCATCAAGAAACAGACCACTTTTTGTACAGTATTACTCACATCATCCTACCACAATTGTATCTATGATTTAAATATAGATAAGTACTCATCCATTATTATCTGCTGGGGATTTTTTCAGTATTTCCAACTGGAAATCAAATTCTATGTATACTCCACTGCATTATGTAATATGATAGAGTGTTTGCATATAACATATGCAATTGTGTACATATATAATTTGTGTACTTCTATACATTCGGATGATCATCTGTGTCTGTATGCAGTACTTAACAAACACAGTGTATACTATGTACATTCTGTATGACTTAAGGAAAATAACAAGGAGATCTGTACATGATCAGTACAGTTGTTTTTCCTCAAATATTTTCTATTCACAATTGGTTAAATCCATTTATTCATAATTTGTGGATGTGGAGGACATGAGAAACCATATAAACAGACATTATTGTTTCACAAAACTAAAATATCCTAGTCATTTGATTTTACCAGTGGAGATTCAAGAGCCAGATGCTGGGTTGAAAACTGGCTAGCTCAGAGAGGCAGAGAAAGCACCCAACAATCTTCCTACTCACCTGAAAACCCTAGGGGTAAAAAGTCCAGAGCTAAAGAGCTACTTCTCCTCTTCTTCCTCTTACTCCTCCTCCTCCTTCTCCTCCTCTCCTCCATGCTGTCTTAAATACCCACCAGGTCAATGTCCCTCCTTCCTGTTTAATCCCTATCAGCTTGTTTCTTGCTCCACCTCTTGATCTAGGGTTAACTTTATTTAATCCTGTGCACAGAAAGCTCTCGGATTAAAGGTGTGTGCTAGGGCAGAGCCACACCACAAGTACTTGTTTACAGTAAATGAAAAGCTTTAGGATTAAAGGCTGAGCCATGCTACAATTAGAAACAGGTTTTTATAGTTCAAAATCTCGTGGTTCACAGTAGCATCAAATATTCTGCCAACATATCATCCCATGACTGTGGATAACACAGATTTAGAAACTATAAACAATATGAAGTACAATGCCAAATAATTTCAAATAAGTTCTCCATACTGGAATATTGATATATAAGAGAATAAATACAGAGTATGACACTCCAACTCAAAAGTAAGCATTGAAAAGATACAGAGCAAGTCAAATTTACCAGACAGAAGGTTAAAAATTCCCGTGCTTCAACTGTAGACAGACTGCTGTCCAAACAGGACAAAACTTGGAAGCAGGTAAGTTGACAGCCTAGCGCTGCCAAGACAGGGTAGGTAAGTCCTTCATAATTCCTTCTCTACAATCAAAGTCTGTCAGAGAAACGGGGCCAAACAGCTGAAGATTGATGCTGTAATGTATGGAGAGAAAATGGGAACTGTCGAGGCAGCCACGGGTATGTCATTTCTTAGTTTTGGAAGCTGTAGCCCCAGCACTTCCTATATAATCAGATATATTTATCCCTCTCAGGTCTCTGAGGTGGTTGAAGAATAGATAGCTAGAGTCTCATAGTTAAATTTTGAGTCATTTAGGAATCAAGAGGGCGTTCTGGATCTAAGAAGATGTTTTTAAAATTGTGATGCAAGTTAGTATGAAAGCTGAGTTAGATAGAGAACTTTAAACTCATGGAGATAGTTAGATAGTAGAATGTTAAAGTCAGGGACCAAATACATATGGACTGGACATTGAAAATGTATGCTAAGCCATATAACTCTTATAATTGTGGCCTATTTATTTCAGTTGTTTTGTACTGTATTTATTGTTATAAGAGAAAGAATCATTTGTTGGACTGAAAAAAAAGAATTATGCATTCTGGGGGAAGGGTGAGAGGGTAGGAGGGTGGGGCTGGGAGGGGTGGAGGGAGAGGGCTGTGATGGAGATGTAACTTGAAGTAATAAATAAACATTTAAAATATGTAAAAAAAATAATGAAATAAACTCTTCCTACTCCAAAAAAAGAAGCAAACCAGAGCTTCTGAATGAGGAGACAGACATTCTCTTTCCCAACAGCATGCAGAAAGGTATTTATCATTCCCTGCCATTCCCCTTCATTACCTATAATAACACCTCTATCTTTTTGTTTTGTTTTCTTTTTTTTGGTTTTATTTTCCTTTTTAAATTTTTTTGTTTATTTATTACTTCAAGTTAAATATCCCTCACAGTCCCCTCTCTCCACCCCTCCATTTCCTACCCTCCCACTCTTTCCCACCTCTCTCACCTACCCTACTCCTCCGGAGTAGGTTGCCCCTACGTATCACGCCCCCCCCCCCACTCAGTCATATGAGTGTTAAGAGCTTCCTCTTGCACTCGGGGCCTATATGACAACTCTATTAGGGAAAAGAGTCCCACTAACAGGTAACAAGTTCGATGTTGATGTTCCTTTTGGTGTGTTGGTTTTAAAATACTACATGGCTAAAATCCAATTATAAGTGAGTAGATGCCATGTGCATCTTTCTGAGTCTGGGTTAGCTCACTCAGGATGAGCTTCTCTAGTTCCATCCATTTGGCTGCAAATTCCATGATTTCATTGTTTCTGATGGCTGAGTAGTATTCCATTGTGTAAATGTACCACAGTTGTTTTATCCATTCTTCAGTTGAGGGACGTCTGGGCTGTTCCTAGTTTCTAGCTATTACAAATAAGGCTTCTATGAACATTGATGAGAAGATTTCCTTGTGGTTTGGTGAGGAATCATTTGGATGTATACCCAGAAGTGGTATGGCTGAGTCTTGAGGTAGAGCTATTCCAAGTTTTCTAAGATATCACCAGACTGATTTCCATAGTGGTTGTACAAGCCTGCACTCCCACCAGCAATGGAGGAGTGTCCCCCTTTCTCCACACCCTCACCAGCATGTGCTGTCATTTGAGCTTTTGATCTTAGCCATTCTGACAGGTGTGAGATGGAATCTCAGGGTCATCTTGAGTTGCATTTCTCTGATTATTAAGGATATTAAGCATTTCTTCAAGTGTCTCTTGACCATTAGAGATTCCTCCTTTGAGAATTCTTGGTTTCACTCTGTTCCCCATTTTTTTATTGGATTGTTTGGTTTCTTGGTGTTTAATTTCTTGAGTTCTTTATAAATTATGGATATTTCTTTATAAATTATGGATATCCCTCTGTCGGATGTGGAGTTGGTATAGATCTTTTCCAGTATGTAGGTTGCCATGTTGTTTGAATGACAGTGTCCTTTGCCTTACAGAAGCTCTCCAGTTTCATGAGGTCCCATTTATTGGTTGTTGGTCTTAGAGCCTGAGCTATTGGTGTTCTGTTCAGGAAGTTGTCACCTGTGCCATTGAGTTTGAGGCTTTTCCCCACTTTCTCTTGGCACTAACAGAAGTCATGAACTAAATGGACCTAACAGATATCTACAGAATGTTTCACCCAAACACAGAAGAATACACCTTTTTTTTTTTTCAGCACCTCATGGAACCTTCTCCAAAATTGACCATATAGTCAGACACAAAGCAAGCCTCAACAGATACAAGAAGATTGAAGTAACCCCTTGTATCTTATCAAACCACCATGTGTTAAAGCTGAACTTCAACAACAACAGAAATAACATGAAGCCTACACATTCATGGAAACTGAACAACTCTCTACTCAACACCTCCATTTTAACTAAACACAGAAATGCTAGTAAGCGCCAAAGCCAAAGAAAGCCAAAGTGGAAATAGAAGGCAAAACACTGATCCCAGATTGACTCTCTATTCAAATTTTGGCGATGATAAGACATTTAACCTCATCTTAAACAGCACCACCCTGGGAAGCATAGTATCTATAGGGTCCATAGTGGTTTACTTTGTAATCCAGTTATTCATAAATACACAGTATTCAACTCTCTGTCCAACCTGTCCACAATTTGGTTTGGGTCCCAGTCATTATTCTTTCCAGTCCATACTATATGATTTATTATTGTTCCAGATGTGCTTTTCTTCTCTAAAAGTCTTTTTTAAAACAATATATTTTTATTAATCCTAAGAGAATCTCATACAATGTTTCTCGATCACAATCATATTCCCACTCCTCCTCTCTGTACTTTTCAGAACCATGCTTCCCACCACCTGGAGATCTCTGTCTCTTAAAATCTCTCCATCACCTCTTCCCTCATGTTCCCTGAGCTTTGGGTGCTAGCTTTGAGCCTGTAGCCATGGGTATATAACTAGACTCTCCTCCAATTTCTTATTGTTTCAGTTCTTTCAAGCATGGACACAAATTCCTAGCATTTCCCATCTTGAAATTCTTCCTGTCTGTTATCCAGACATTTACATCCAAACATTCTATCTACTACTGAAATACCCCTAATGGTATTTTAATTTTAGGTCTTTTAAATTTCTTTTCTGTTAATGACACATCCTGTTTCTTACTCCATTGTATTTAGTCAGTTATATATTCTCACAAACATATTGATCTATTACAGGTTAGTATCTTCATTTAGAACTACTTTAACTTCCCATTTCTTAATTTCTCAAATTTTCAAAATTTTAAAGAGTTCTTTGAAAATTTAACAAACTGCCTTTTGATCATCTATACCTTCTTTCCAACTCCTGTCATATAAAATCCCCTTCCCTACCCAACCAACTCTGTGTTCTTTTTCAGAAACACCTCAAGAACAATTTGAACTACTGATATATTTTTGGTTGTGTAGCCTTCTATTTGAGCATGGTTGATTTTCCAGGGACCAGACCCTTAAAGAAAGCTCTGTCTGTCTGTCTGTCTATCTGTCTTGCCTGCCTGCTTGCCTATCTGTCTGTCTCTCTTTCGCTCCCTCCCTCCCTCCTACACCTATCCTTTCCTCCATCCTTCTGTCGAATACCAATAGGTCCTAATTCAGGTGTGACACATCATGCCTACCTCCACTCCTACATACCACCTGCTGGGATTTCATCTGGCTTGAGCTTGCACAGTTCTATGTGTCCTGTCACAACCACTGTGAGTTCAAATGCATAACTTCCTTGTTGAATCCAGATGACAGTTCCCTTGAAGTCATCCTTGCAGTTTTTATTCTTCCTGAGACGCTAAACCTAGAGAGAAGGTGTGTGGTACAGATGTCCCATTTATACTAAACGATATGCAGGCTCTTATCTTTGCACCTGGGTGAGTTGTAGGATCTTTGTGTTAACTTCAACATATTGTAAAAGAGATGCACTTATCTATGGTTGTAACAATAAGTCACTAGGAGTCTGTTTTCTAGCATGTATATTTATAGCATGTGCATAAAATATTACTGATAATTAGAAAGTAGTTGGATAGTTTTGAAGTAGTATATGAGAAATTCATGGGTTTATATTCTGTGTAATTTTAACCTTATATCTATATTTTAATCATTAAAGGATTAATTTATATACATCATTCTCATAAAATGAGCAAGCATTTTGTAGTTTCATATGCTACATTGCCAGAAAGCCTATATTTAGCTGTTGATCCGTAACCAGTACATTGGTATACCTAATAAAAATTAAAATTAATGGTGAATTAATTGTATATGATAATTCAGATACGGTGATTCATCAAACTGAATTGAGAGGTTTCTTTTAAGAAAATAAATTCTTTTTATAATTCTATAACTATAAGTAATTCTATTGAGTAATTATATTCATTTCTTAAATAAAAAAAGAAAACAAGACCCAGGTATAATTTAGGTAGAAATTGTTTCTGAGCATTATGTAACAGAGAAGAGACTTGATTGATCCACTGTGTACACTGTATCACAAGAAGCATGCTTTCCAACAGAGAAGTGAAAACTACACAGATTATTTGTACTCTTAATCAAAACTTGGCTATCAAAATAGTATTTTTTATTTTAACAATTGATTCGCTAGGGTATAGAACATGCACTCCGTGTTGTATAAATAACTGGCTGGAAAAGCAAGCTCAGAGAGATTGCTGGTTGGATTCTTCAAGCACTAACTGTCCTAGCCCTGAGTGACACAGCACTGACTCAGCTGTTCTGAAGCAAATTTCTAGAAAACTCTCTGACTGACACACTCACATGAAATTTATTGCTGTTGGGAAATAGTCTTCTTTAGGCTTTATAATTTTAATTTCCTAAATGGAACTTTTTTTTCTCAACAAATAGGTCTTCTCACCCAAAGCAGTAAAACATGGAATTTGTTGGTTTCCAGGGAAACTGGTAAAAAAGTAGACTCCCTTTTTGAAATCAAAGCTTGGCCAGAAGGTAATATGAAATAGGAAAGATAAGGAAGTCACTGGTTAATTGGATTCATTGCTGCAGCTCGACTGGTTGTGATTATAAATTTTTAAGGCTTTGATTGATAATAGCAAAGTCCATTTTTAAAAATCATTACCATCCACTTGCTTTATATCACATTATTTGATGAGACAATATTTAAGACTTTATCTTCAAAAACCCATTTTAGATAGGGATTTCCTTTTCGAAGAGAGCCACTCCAAGATCCAGGAATAAAGAAAATGACTAAATTGGAGAAACGGACGTGATTATCCATCCTGGTTTCTGTTTCCACCTACTTGAACTCCAAACAGTCACTGCTTGTAGAATTGTCTGAAGCACACTCTTAGGAAAGACACATGAAAATTAATTGAAGAATAAACTTTCTGCCCAGGCCAGTTGGATAAATTGCCTTTGTGCTTTTTCACAGCTTGATATTGCCAGGTGGAATACTTGGTCCTTAAGAAGGTGGCCTTGGACCAGATTCTGGAGCATTGGGACTTTTGAAATTGATTTATTTATTTTTCCCTTCCACAGACAGTCACACTGGCACATATGGCTTCTTTGAATGGAAAACCTAGCCTTTTCCATCATAGTTTGCCACTATAAAAGTTCTGTCAGCTGGTGTCTCTCTGTACACTCTGAGTATCTAAGCAATGTGTCAGAAATTTCAGAATGAAGTTCAATTTTGGCATCTATGTTTGTAAGATTGAGAACTTTTTATTTCAACTGTGACAATTTGAAACAATTCCCTGGTCTTTCTACCTCTGTTTCTACCAAAGACCTATATCTCATTAATGTTAATAAGGAAAATATGCAACTTAGGAACGAATGGAAAATCACCACTATCAATCTTCCCTAGACGCCCAAGAAAGCTTCTATTCTGTTATGCCAATGTGCCATGAACACTATTAACATTCCCAATTAGATAGGAGGTTTATTAAACCACAAATTAATTGGAAAGAATTATGTTTTTTTAAGTATTTCTGTTAAAACTCGGACATAGTAAACACTATGTAAGACATGTATCAAGTGCTAAATTTCTGTGGAAAAAAATGTTGACCTTTGGGGGGAAAATAACTTTTTCTTATAAATCACAATGTCATGTAAAAACTAAATTCTCTCTTGCAGTGTGGATTTTGATCCTTATTGTTCTTTGAATGGGCCATAGCACTTGAAGTTTTAGCTATAGCAATAAGACAACTAAAGGAGATCGGGGGATACAAATTGGAAACGAAGAAGTCAAATTATCCCTATTTACAGATGATATGACAGTATACATAAGTGACCCAAAAAAATTCCACCAGTGAACTACTACAACTGATAAACACCTTCAGCAAGGTGGCTAGATACAAAATTAATTCAAAAAAATCAGAAGCCCTTCTTTATACAAAAAAAAAATATCATGGTCTGAGAAAGAAATTAGGGAAACAACACCCTGCACAATAACCAAAAACAATACAAAAATATCTGGGAGAACACTAACCAAGCAAGTGAAAGACATGTATGACAAAAGCTTCAAGTCTTTGAAGAAAGAAATTAAGGAGGACATCAGAAAATGGAAAGATCTCGCATGCCCAAAAATAGGTAGAGTCAACATAATAAAAATGGCTATCCTACCAAAAACAATATACAGATTCAATGCAATTCCTATCAAAATACCAACACAATTCTTTATAGACCTTGAAAGAACAATTATCAGCTTCATATGGAATAACAAGAAACCCAGAATAGCTAAATAAAACCTGTACAATAAAAAACATCTGGAGGCATCAGCATCCCAGATTTAAAGCTGCACTACAGAGCAATATTAATAAAAACAGCATGGTACTGGTATAGAAACAGACTAGTGGATCAATGGAATCGAACTGAAGACCCAGAAATGAACCCACACACCTATGATCACTTGATTTTGACAAAGAAGCCACAACCGCACAATGGAAAAAGGACAGCATCTTCAACAAATGGTGCTGGTCCAAATGGATGTCGACATGTAAAAGAATGAAATTAGATCCATACTTATAACCTTGTACAAAACTTAAGTCCAAGTGGATCAAAGACCTTAACATAAGGCCTGATATGCTGAAACTAATAGAAGAGAAAGTGGGGAAAACCCTCAAACTCATTGGCACAGGTGACAACTTCCTGAATAGAACACCAACAGCTCAGGATCTTAGACCAACAATCAATAAATGGGACCTCATGAAACTGAAAAGCTTCTGTAAGGCAAAAGACACTGTCATTCGAACAAAACAGCAGCCTACAGATCAGGAAAAAATCTTCACCAACCTCACATCTGACAGAGGGCTAATATCTAAAATTTACAAAGAATTCAAGAAATTAAACACCAAGAAACCAAATAATTCAATCAAAAAAATGGGGAACAGAGCTAAACAGAGAATTCACAAAGGAGGAATCTTTAATGGCTGAGAGACACTTGAAGAAATGCTCAGCACCCTGAATCATCAGAGATTAAGATGACTCTGAGATTCCACTCACACCTGCCAGAATGGCTAAGATCAAAAGCTCAAATGACAGCACATGCTGGTGAGGTTGTGGAGAAAGGGAGAACACTCCTCCATTGCTGGTGGGCGTACAAGCTTGTACAACCACTATGGAAATCAGTCTGGAGATATCTTAGAAAACTTGAAATAGCTCTACCTCAAGACCCAGCCATACCGCTTCTGGGTATATATCCAAAAGATTTCACACCAAACCACAAGGACATTTCCTCATCTATGTTCATAGCAGCCTTATTTGTAATAGCTAGAAACTGGAACAACCCAGATGTCCCTCAACCAAGGAGTGGATTAAAAAACTGTGGTATATCTACACAATGGAATACTACTCAGCCATCAGAAACAAAGAAATCATGCAATTTGCAGCCAAATGGATGGAACTAGAGAAGCTCATCCTGAGTGAGCTAACTCAGACTCAGAAGGATACACATGGCATCTATTCACTTACAATCAGATTTTAGCCATATAGTACAGGATAACTATGCTACAACCAATCCACTGAAGGGAACAGGAACATAGGCTTTGTTTCCTGTCAATGAGACACTTTGTCCTAGTGGTGCTGCCTTATAGGGCCCTAGTGTATGAGGAGGCTCTTGGCCCTCATATGACTACTGAACTGGGGTGGGGGACTGTTATGTAGGGACACTCCACTCCAGAGGAGTGTGATGGAAGGGATAGAGGGTAGAGGGTGGGAGGACAGGACTGGGAGGGGTGGAAAGAGGACACTTGTGATGGAGATGTAACCTGAAGTATTATTATATAGTATAAATATATAGTATATAATATAATAAATATTAAAAAATAAGTATATACAATAAAACACTTGACATCAAGCTTTCTAAAAAAAAGAAAGAAAAAAAAAAGAAGAAGAAAGAGAGAAAGAAAGAAAACTTGGAAAAGCTCTACCTCAAGACTTAGTCATACCACTTCTGGGTATGTATTGAAATGATTCCTCACCAAACTTCAAGGACATCTCCTCATCTATGCTCATAGCATTATTTGTAATAGCTAGAAACTGTAAATGACCTAGATGTCCCTCAACCAAAGAATGGATAAAACAACTGTGGTCCATCTACACAATGAAATACTACTCAGCTATCAGAGTCATGCAATTTGCAGCCAAATGGATGGAATTAGAAAAGCTCATCCTGAGTGACCTAACTCAGACTAAGAAAGATGCACATGGCTCTATTCAGTTATAATTGGATTTTAGCCATGTAGTACAAGATAACTACCCTGTAACCAACACACCAAAAGGAACAGGAACATAGTCCTTGTTACCTGTTAGTGGGACACTTTGCCCTAATGGAGTTGCCTTATAGGCCCCTCAGTACAAGAGGAAGCTCTTAGCCCTCATATGACTGTTAAATTGAGGGGGGCTGAAATGTAGGGGAAACCCTCTCTGGAGGAGTAGGATTGATGAGAGAGAGAGAGAGAGAGAGAGAGAGAGAGAAGAGAGGGTGGGAGGGTGGGACTGGGAGGATTGGGGAGAGGGGACTGTGACAGATGTGTAACTTGAAGTTATAAATAAACATTTAAAAAAAGACCTTGGTCCTCAAGGTTGTAGTAATGAGAGAGGTTATGGACTTTTAAGAGGTGAAGTCTTGTGGGAGGTTCTTTGATCATTGGGTCAATGTTTTCAATATAGCATGTGGGGCCTTGGTCTGTTTTCTATATCTGTTTCCTGGCTCACAGTGTAAATGATTTGCTTCCATGGACTTCTTTCTTCCTGTCCTTGCCATCTGAACCCTCATCATGGGTCAGAGAATTGTCTATCTAATCTTGGATTTCAACCTTCCATAACAAAATAGATGAGTTAATTGCCTTTGGTATTTTGTGTTAGCAACTGAAAGCTATCTAATACTTCACTTTGTATATTGGCAAAATAAGAATTAAAAAGAGGAAGCAACTTGTTGCAAAGTGTTCCAGTAGTGTGTAGGAGAGAATATAGGTTCCTTGGTCCAGTGATCTCCACTCCAACATTACACATTTTCTCCTTACAAATCATATGAAAGCAAAGGGAGTGTGCTTAGTTTGGAGAGATTGAAAGATGAGTTAGTATGTTTGATATCATCGACAAGGTAGAAAATCCAAGAAAACAGGCACTCTTTTGTTGGGGTAGTGTTAAGCATTCTAAATGTTAATTAATTGGTCCTGCTTGCTGTCTGTTACTTACATTGACTCTGATTGGTTAAATAAAATGCCGAAGCCTGAGATTGGGCAAAGACAGAGAAAGGTGGGACTTCCTGTGATTAGAGCAGGAAGCCTGGGCTTTAGACAGGGAATTAAGGGATTCCAGCCAGGAGCAGGAGGAAGAAGACACACGCCATGGGTTAGAAAAAAGAACCTCATTCCACATGGCCAGGAATATCGGCATAGCGTGGAGAATGGCAGTCCAAGGGGACGTATGTATATATGGGGTAATGGACTTAAGAGTTAGCTTAGATGGGCTAGGATTGCACAATTCAGGCCTAGGGTTGTTAAAATCCATGTGGTCTCTGTGTATTCATTTATAATGGCTGCTTAAAGATTAACAGCCACAAACCAATTAAAAATAATATAAATACTGGGTAAATAATTTAATTAGCCTTATTTTTTTTACATAAAATCATAACAATAAAGACACAATCCCACTCCATGGAACCCAACCAGAATACAGAGCAATCAGAGCAAACCATGAGGACCCACTCAATTCCAATGAGTTTATTTTGCAAGGGGACTAGAAAGAGTGTGACAGTCACCATGACTCAATATTTCACCTCTCTTTGTTATAACTGTGAGTGACATAAATGTCTTTACAGTTTTAAATCTTTGAAACATTGTAGATTGTAAATTTGTTTTCATTTCCTCAGATGATGGGATGAGATGAGAGCCATATCCAAGCTTTACTAATACATGGCTTGGGCTGAGCCCAGAGCATTTCTATCTAACTATCCCTAGGCTCAGGCCTAGAAGCTTCTAGCCTCTGTACAATCTAATCTTCTGCAAACCTGGACCATGAAGGCTTCAACTTCCAACCTAGAATATTTTCAGCCTCTGAGACTTACTACTGAATAAACTAATCATTTCCAATTCTTTCTGAGCTTTGGCTCACTTATTCAACTCAGCTATTCTGGCTCAAAACTCCTTCTCAAGGTGACTAATTCAAACGGGTTTCTTTTTGCTCCTCACTGAATTGCTCTGGTTGGAAAAACTACCTCTGAACTCCATGAACTGAACTGCACTGAACTCAATTACACTCACAAAAACTCTTGCTTTTCACCACACTACTCTTACATAGTATCTTCTCTTTCCTGTCTGTTTTTGTGAGAGTTGACCTTATCTCTGACTCATTCTTTCTCTGATTTGTCACTTTGTCTCCCTCAATTAGACATCATTGCTTGGGATTAAAGGTTCCAGCCAGAGGGATTAAAGGTGTGTCATGACTATGTTTCAGTCAGAGGGATAAAAGATGTGAACTAAAGGTGTGTCTGTATTCCAGCAAGAGGGATTAAAGGTATATACTAAACATGTTTCTGTATTCTAGCTGTATCATACAGACCTAGGTGATTTTTGGATGTGATCCCTTTGCCAGAATAGCCATGTTGCCAGATTACAATCCCTGTGGTGGACATAGAGTGATTATATTCAGAAAAGATGTGAGTTTTAAAAATAGAAGGCTGCGTAAAAAGTTAAGGGTATGCATGTTCACATAGTATCTTACAACTAGATACCACCCCCACTCCAAATGCAGGGGAAAACAGCATATCAAGGTGTTTGAAAGCCATGGCTCAGCTTGGCTTTGGGCTAGTCTTTTGTTCATTTATTGAGTTCAACCTCTCAATTAGCACCAAAAAAAAAAAAACAAAAAAAAACAAAAACCCATACAGACCTCCAAGCTAAACTCTCTGCTTGTAGACAGGAGCTGAACAGAAACAAAATGAATGTGAGCAACAAACAAGATACACTGGATGTAGCCCATCCTTGAGGCACACATCCATAGTCATGAGGCTGATTTTTATTTTTATCAGATGGGATTATTAAACCTGATCACCCCCACAGTTCATTCTAGACACTGAGCTCAATTGTTTGCTTGTTTGTAGTCCCTCAGTGTGTATTTCAAAAATACACCGTATTTCTTTTTTTTCCATCTTATGAGGACAATAATAAATTTGATTCATCAGTAGCATATCCCCTCAAGGAAAAATATGTGTGTTTGTTTTGTTTTGTTACTGAATCATTTGTAAAATATATTAAGAATTTTATTTTAATCAATGAGTGAGTCATGAAACATTAAGAACTGGGGAAACTAGACCAATTAAAAAAAAACTTAAAATCATCACTTATAACTTTCCATTAAGTAAAATCACATATAATTTCTTTCCAAATCTTTGCTATGAATAGTATATGTAATATTGTATATACGTCTATGATATGTATATGTAATACGTTGTATATATCAAGATATATTTATGATATTGCTTCTGTTTTCTCACCCAATCCTTGATTCATTAATTCATTAAATTTAAGAAATATCTTAACAGTGGTAAGCAAGCATTAATATCAAGTCAGCCACATCATTTTAGAATGCCATTGGGTTTATGATAAAGAATGAATTGAAATTATTTGAGCTATTTGGAAAATGGGAAGTTTAACCACTCTGACCCCTCTATCTCTCACAATAACTGTTCCATTAATCTCTCTAATGTAAATCATATTTCCATAAAAGAAAATGTGTGTTTTATTTATTTTTATGAACTGAAGACTTCTTTATTCAGAATATTGATAATCAAAAATGTCACACAGGCTAGTGAGATGATTCATCAGCCATACTTGCTCAACAACAAACCCAATAACATGAGTTGATCCCTGACACCCACATGATAAAGAAAAGAACTTACTCCTGTAAAGTGATGTATGTGTGTGTGCACATGCACACACAGAAACACACCCATGTACACACACAGAGACACATACATACACACACACATATGCACACACAGAGACACACAGATATACATGCACAGACACACACACAACAATACACATAGACACATATATACCCACTAAATAAAATGTAAAAATAATATTACATAGACTTTAATATGACTGTCAGTAAAAAAAACACATGAGGCCCATAAATGTTTATCATGGATTAAATAAAAATGCAAAGTGACTGAAACTTCTTAAATTTAGCTATTCAAATATACATTAAATATTCAAAGAAAATGTGACATATTACTCTCATCACTGTGTACATTTATTGTCATCAATTTTATTAATAATTCTATGATGTATAATGCATCCTAAGTGACAAATTTATACTAAATAAAAATATGTGTGACTATATTTCTGAGATTAAAGTGACTTCAGAAGAAACTCACCTAAATGTTCAGCCTACAGCTACTTTGCACTACCTTGAGGTTCCTCTTCCCCACTTAACAGAATGTTCCTTATGGGAAGTGAGAGTGTCAGGCAACCAAGCTCTGCTTATGCCAGGCTTTTGAAAACACCACTTCATCTTGCCTTTAAAGTACCTCTAATGTAGTGGATTGATCCTCTACATAGGCAGTATATATGCTCTGAATACTTTTGTTCCCTCAAAATTAGTATATTGAATTCTTGGTTGAAGATTCTTTCTTATTATTGCATTTGATGTGTGTATTTTTGTCTGTGTGTATGTTTGTGTACCATGTGGGTGCCTGTTTTCCACAGATATCAGAAGAGGCATTAACTTGTATATAATATATCAAGATATATTTATGATATTGCTTCTTGTTTTCTCACCCAACCCTTGATTCATTAATTCATTAAATTTAACAAATATCTTAACAGTGGTAAGCAAGCATTAATATCAAGTCAGCCACATCATTTTCGATTGGGTTTATGAAGTTACAGAGAGTATGTCACCATGTAGGTGCTGGGAACTGAAGCCAGGTTCTCTAAAATAGCAGTAAGTGTACTTAACAACTGAGCAAACTCTACAGTCCAACTTGCTTATTTTTATTGTTTTTAATTATGCGTGAGTGTGTGCGTCTACATGTGGCTGTGTGCATGTGAGTGCAGTTCCAAAGGCTCTGTATCTCCTGGATCTGGAACTATGGAAGGTTGTGATCTGTCTGACACGGATACTGGGAACCAAACCTGACTCCTGGGCAGAAAAATACTAAGGGTTGCCTGCCGAGCCATCCTTCCAGGTCTCAGTTACTCACTTCTTCATCATCTATCATTTCTGTGGACATGCAATTTCCAGAAGAAGACCAACAAACCTTTATTTGTCTCATTCATTGTAACTTTCAGAACCTAACAAACACAGTACTTTAGATAAATACAATAACACAACCACAGCCCCTACAGCTTACAATAATACGTGTTAATAATTTGTAGCAGTTGCTTCATATAAACAATTATCAACTTTTAAAGACTGAAGGCAAATTAAAGGCTGCTATAATTAAGAGATATGATTATCAATTGCTTTGACATTTTACTAATAATTATATCCTATGCCTCCCTATTGTCACAGACATTATTTATAAACAGTCTCCTGACTTTTAAATTTTAGCCTTCTTTTAACCTTTTGCATTAAAATTGCTTGCACATTTATTCAGCACATTTAAAAATAAACCTTACTATTTTAATGAACAGAACAAGAAGTTTTAGGATACAAATAGCCAAAAGATTGCTGTTGTCAAGTGAACTGACTTGGGGCTGCAGAGATGGTTCAGAGCCTAACAGCAGAGGCTGCTCTTGCAGAGGACCATGTTTAAATTTTCAGCACCCACATGGCAACTCACAACCATCTGTAAATCTAATGCTAGGAGATCTGACACCCTCTTCTGGCCTCTGCAAGTATCAGGTGCACAACAGTTCACAGACATGCATGTGGGCAAAATATTCAATATACATAAAATAAAAATAAATGCACATTAGAAAGAAAACTGAGAGCGAAGATGGCGGCGACCTACACTGACGCATTCTGAACGCGGGGAAAAAAGAGCCATAAAAAACACAGTTATTGGGCACTGTGCAAAAACCGGAGGGGCTAGACCCCCCACGGAACACTCACAGCTCCCAAGGGACTGTTAAAAGTCCCAGGGCAAGGCTCTCCCCATCTCTCACAGACACGGAGGCCACTAAACGCGGGATTCGGGAACTCCCATTTGGTGAGGCGCCTGGTAAGATCGATCCCAACTTACAGCAGGCAGAATCAGGGTCCATTTGGCCATAGATCGCTGTCCTATTGGGCTCCCCACACATCAGGTTGAACTTATACCCACTTAGAAAAGGTTGCGAGATAGTGGAAGCCTTAGCAAGGAACAAACAGGGGGCTCAGCGGGTGGTCCGCAGCCGCTAGTGAAGGAGGAGGGCTGGAGGTTCCAAGAGAGCGCAGGAAGCTGGGAACACAAAAGCAGGCGGGAGGGGCCAAATCTCGCACACTCACGGTAGCGCAGCTAGGGAGAGAGCACGGCTGGCAGGGACAAATCCCCGCCAGACCACGGCAGGTCATCTGGGGAGAGAGACAGGCGTGGGTGGGGCCAGGGGTCCGTGCACCCACCCACGGCGGAGCTGCTGGGACGAGAGGTGCACTCAGGCAGCCGGAGGATCCGGGGTTTGGGGTACCCACGGGACCCGTGGTGGCGCAGACAAGAAGGGAATTAGGCACAGGGTCCAGCCCTGTGGCGAGAAG
Source organism: Lophiomys imhausi (assembly GCA_907164525.1). Taxonomy (NCBI): domain Eukaryota; kingdom Metazoa; phylum Chordata; class Mammalia; order Rodentia; family Muridae; genus Lophiomys; species Lophiomys imhausi. The sequence continues at coordinate 805,813 of CAJQZJ010034084.1, read as the reverse complement.
ACTAGAGAGAAACCAGAAATCGGGACCATAGCTGTATCCTGGAAAATCCAGACATATCAGGTGTGGAGCCAGACCCTGTCAGCCTCCGGGACGACAAACAAAGCCCACAGATTCTGTGCCTGGGCAAACAGGGCCATACCATCAGAACCATTACAGGCTGATAACTCAGAGTGCAACATAGAGAAGTCTGAATTGGGAGCAGTGAAACAATCCTGGTCCATTACTCACAACCTGGGAATAGGCTGCACCAGATCACAGTGCCTCTGGCGATTAAAACCACAGTGACCTTGAAATCCCCCTGTAAGCAACGACAGATAGCCAAGTAACTCGTCCCCTGCACCAAATCATCCACTGTGGTTCCAAGCACAGAAAACAGACAGCTAAATGCATCCAATGGCGAAAGGTCAAAAAAAAA
>CAJQZJ010034084.1:739418-760769 GCA_907164525.1 Lophiomys imhausi | reverse complement strand
ACACACACACACACACACACACACACACACACACACACACACACACACATTTTTAAATGGCAATGCCTCCTTTGTGGTTGTTGGCTACTAAATGACACCTCCCTCCTGGAGTCCTCCCTTCCCTAGTTCCTGATGGCCTCCTGAAATCTCAAAGTATATTTTGTTCCTTCTGTGAAAACCTTTTAATGAAAGTGAATCAAGTCAATTAAACTTTGATAATACTATTAACAATAAAAATCACTGTGATTGCTCTACACCAAACCTAGCAATGGCTTTGAAGCGATACCAGCAAACTGTAGCCTTATGTATGACCAAACTCGGCCACATTGTGTGCTTGTATGATTCAGAAACAAAGAGAGTTTCTGTGTTTTATTATGTTCTTGTTTTATTTCCATTTCTGTTTTGGCTTGGCAAAGTCTCTTGCATCTCAGGCTAACCTTGAACTTGCTATGCAGATGAATATGGCCTTGAACTTCAGATCCTCCTGCCTATATCTCCTGAAACTGTTAGAATTACAGGCTACAGTAATACCAAGCCTGGTTTATGCAATGTTGAATACCAAACCCAGGGCCTCCTGCATGGCAGGCACACTCTACCAGCTGAGGTATACTCACAGTGTCATTTTCATATTTCAAGTATTTTTATTAAAGAAATTGTTATTTATTAATATCTGAATATTTTATGAAATTCAGATCTAGAAGTAAAAAAATTTAGTTTATTGAAACAATAGTTAATTATTCTCATAGTCCTTATGACTATCTCCACCATGAAAACAAAGTTAAATACTTGAAACACAGATTCTGTGAGCCACAAAGTACAGAATATTTACAATTTCTCTGTACTGGTCAAGGTATTTTAGAAAAAAATATATATAGGTGATATATTAATGATAGTGTGGGGAGAAAAGCAAGACTGGAAGAAAAAGGATAAGGACAGGAAGAGAAAGAGAAAGGCCTTAAAAGTTGTATTCTGTCAATGGATGGAACTAGAGAAATGAATGGAACTAGAGAAGCTCATCCTGAATGAGCTAATCCAGACCCAGAAAGATGCACATGACATCTATTCACTTATAATCAGATTTTAGCCATATAGTACAGTATAATATACTATAATCAATGCACCAAAAGGAACAGGAACATGGACTTTGTTTCCTGTCAACGAGACACTTTGCCCTAGTGGGGCTCCCTTGTAGGCCCCCAGTGTATGAGGAGACTCTTGGCCCTCATATGACTGCTGAACTGGGACAGGGGACTGTTATGTAGGGACACTCCACTTCTGAGAAGTAGGATAGAAGGGAGAGTGGGTAGAGGGTAGAAGGGTGGGGCTGGGAGGGGTGGAAAGAGGGCACTGTGATGGAGATGTAACCTGAAATAATAAATAAATATTAAAAAAACATTGTCAGAACTAAAAAAAAAAAAGGTTGTATTCTGTGTAAGTAAGCTGGGGACCCAGGAAAGCCAACGCAATACAAAAGACATAGGATAACAATTCTTGTGCTTGCTCCAACACACAAAATCCATGGTAACTGAAGGGAACAGTCTATGTCCAAATCACAAAGCTGGTAAATAAAGCTGATATATGAAGACAGATAAGCATGCCCCTTCAGATCAAACAGAAAGCTAACTTATGTTTCCCTGCCCCCTTTGACCTTTTGTGGGCACTCACTCCTGAGACTCTATCACTTCCATCTACACCGAGGAGGGGGAGGTCTTTCTTTATTGGCGATCTTCTCTCACTTCACCAGCTATCTGACCATCACTTTGCTGAACCATAATGACACACAAGATTAATGCTTACACTTGCTCTTTACATAACAGGTTTGGAAGCCACAGGTTCATAATCTCACTTCTGCCTTACCACTTATGTCTCATATCTAAAAACAAAAAAAACAAACAAACAAACAAACAAAAAAAAAAAACAAGATCATCAAGAACCAGAAAAATTCACATCCCTCCATGTCTCTGGAGAAAAGCTGAATTCTAGAAAGGTCGTATGCTAAAGGAATTTTAAGGAGTCAGGAGGTATAAGTGACCATCTGCTCATGTGTAGGGGTGAGATGTAAAGAAGGTGCTCACTTTGCTCTGAAATTTTGAGCAACATCTTCCCAACTTAAGCAGTAGGGATCTGGTTCTCTTTCTTTGCAACACCTTCTTTTCTCTGATAAAGGCTTTGTACTGCTTAACACCTGATACTAACTCGGCTCTCAATGACCTCAGTAACATCCAAGCTCTAGAAAACCTAAGTTCCTTCTTTTACTTTATTCTGTGATGTCTCTATATGTGCATTTTGTGGTCTCAGGCTATTATAACCATAATAATTTAGCTGGTAAAATAGCTTACACTTATGACGTCAGTTTTCATGAATCAGGCATTTGTGTGTAGGGTCCTCTTCTGGGTCCTTTTCTTCTGGACGTTACAAGGTTCCTGTCAGTGTTCTGGCTATGGAGCTAGACAGATGGCACAGTTTTTGAAGTTCTTGCTTGCTGTTCAAGCATGGGAACCAAAAATGGACTCTCAGTGCCAGTGTAAATAACTGAGTGTTGTGGTGTGTGCATGCAATCCTGATACTGGAGAGGGAGAAAAAGGAGAATTTCTGGAGCTTGCTGGCCACCCATCTTAGCAAAATAAGGGAGCCTCAGGTCCCAATGAGAGACTCAGTCTTAAAACACAAGGTGGATGATTCCTGAAGAGCATTCCAGAGACTGATCTGACTCTCATACGCGCACATACATGAACTTACACCCACCCACACACCTGCTCATACACACATGTGCATGTGTTTATACGTGTGTATATACATATGTGTGTATGTATATAATTGAAAACAAAAGTGCTGGGTGGGACTGCTATTGAATCTTAAATCTCGACTGGGGAAGAATTTACTCCCATGAGTACATAGTCCATGAAGTTTACTTCTGTGCAGCAGGTGAATGGACTGTCAGCCTCAGTTTCCCCTAGACTATTGACCTGATATGCATTTGTCTCTGTGTCATGCAAGCCTCTCTACAGGGCAGGTCACAACAGGCAGCCTGTTTATCACAGCTAGACACAGATACTGTCTTACAGCAAGGCAAGTTATAATCTCACACACTGTAATCACGAACACGATATCTCATCACTTTCATTGTGTTCTTCAGGTGAGAACCAAATCATGGGTTCCACCCTCCATCACAGAGAGGGAGCTGCACAAGGGGTTCAAGTACCAGAGTTAGAGAAAAATTTTAAGCTGTCTTAGGCATGCAAAGAAATTTCTTCTTTTGAATTTAATCAGAAATGCTCTCCTGCACAGGTACAGAAAAAAAATATTGTGTACACCAAAAGAAGAGTCAAACAATCAAACAAACAAAAACCTAACCTCTTATTTCTCCACTGATAAAAATCTATCTTCTATATTTTTTGATAATAGAAATAAGTGACTTTTTTTATACTGTCAGCTTCCCTTCTGCCACCTACCTCACCCTCTAGTAGTGTTATTTGTTTGTTTAGTCACACCAGGTGAGTCTGACTATCCCACATCCACACATTGACCAATGAGCAAGTGATTAATGCCCAAGTCCCTCACTGTATTCTGCCATCCATGCAACCAGAGACTGCAATCTGAACACTGTGTCCCTGCCTGGCATTAAACATACTTAATGAATGTTGGAATTGACTAAATAGTAAATAAATTCAATGTTTCATGTATTTTTCATTGGTGATCCAATTCTTACAATAATGTGGTAAGATATGGTGATTCTTTTATACATGTATTTTATAGTTGTCATACAAAATCTGTATATATTTGGTACTTAAATATTAGAGTGGGCAGAGGTTTCTGATGGCCACAATTTAAAAACCAATGCTTTCAATTTGAAGTCTTTTTTTTTCCTCCTACAGTCATATCCTAAATGTTTTTTTTTTACACTGTCTTTAAAATGCTGACCAAATTAACCCTGGTTCTAAGGCTATATACATCACCTATGTATTCCCTTACACTCTACAATGAAAAGAGTATCGAAGGACATGACATCTGGTCTACTATGGGGGAGGCGTGGGTAGAAGCATTTATGGTCAGTATTTAGAATTTACTTTGCTATTGTTGTTGTTGCTTAACTTAAATGTTCTCAAGTGAGCTGAAAAATAAGTGGCTTCTCTGGAGCAAGAAAGGATATTTTTTAAAAAGAACTAGGGAAGAGAGTATTTGGGTGAACTTGCATAGTATACTATACCATAAATATTTTTGCTAAGATTATAGATATCTCTGTTGCCTTTCAAGTTACATCAGGACCAGGGATGAGGGATGGGTTTTTAATGTGGAAATCTCATGCACACATCTCAGCTTCTTCCTTTTCTTTTTTCCTTCACCACCTCTCTTCTTATGTTTAGTTAAGATTGATTTATTGGTGCCTTGTGGACCTACCTGATGTGTTACGTAACTCTTCAGCAACTTCAGATACAGCCTTCCATTTCAAACTTGCTTCCCTGTAGCCCAAGAGAACTTTATTAGTTCCAGGGCTCATTTGTTTGCTTTGTTAAATGCTTTTTTTTTTTTTTGGTATGGCCTGAAGCCTGATCTTTCTCTTCCACTTCTTTGAAATTAAAGAAAAAAAGAATTGAATTGACAGTGAAACTTTTTCTTTTCCTCAGGGTGCAAAATAAATAGATTCTGATAAGCTTGGATAAAACTAGCTGATAGAAATTGCTACTTCAGATGAAATAAAAGGGGAAGATTTTGAAGTTTAGGTTTTTCTTCCCCCAGAAAAACAGGTTTTAGTAAAGCAAAAAAGAGAACAAGACAGAACTATCTACAAAAGTAAATACATTTCTGTTTTGAATCTAAAGAGAAGAGGGAGAAGTTGGAGGCATTAGACATCTTACATGGAGGGTATTGTGTGCAGAATCACAGGCTTACATCTTCAAACTATGAAGAGATTCCATAACTGACCTTGGATCTAGTGATGGGGCTACCATGAACGGTTGCATTAAGTGTCTTAACATCCCCACATGGGCTCTAACTCAGCAGAAAAGAGTTTCAGATTCTCTGGGCTCACACTTTGCCCTTGTTCACCTGAAAGGAACATGCCCTTTGCACTGCAGCTCCTGGATATAGTCAAGTGCACACATCTTTGCTTGGTATCACTACATGATGTCTGTGTCTATCATCTGATGTACCATCTCATCTCCAATAATTCAAGTGGGGTGAGTCCAGAAACATCCCTAATGTGAAAATAAAAGTTAAAGTCATGGAGTCACACAGATGAGTGAGGTACTGACAGGGGGAAAGAAGTAAGGACTGATTCGTTTTTGCCCACTCACCCCCAAGTTCATATAGTAAAGTCTCAAAGTTCAGTACCTATGGAAGTGAATTGATTTGGAAACAGGGTCTTTAAATAGAGGCGTTCAAGATTAAATTAGGTCAGTAAGGGAGACTAATTCAATACAACTGTTATCCTTCTTAGAATTGATTGCACACACACAGGGTAAAATAATAATAATAATAATAATAATAATAATAACAGACCAAGAGATAATCAGGAGAGGATTCAGTGAGATGGTGGCCATCTGCAAGGTAAGAGTGTCTCAGATGAAACTGTCTCCACCTGCCCTTTGGACTTTGACCTCTGACCTCTAATCCACACTTGGGAAAAAAAAGGTGTATGCTTTGAAGGCATATCAATTGTGTAGTAGTTACTGGCTGTAAGAGCAGTAAAAACCAAAGCAAGGTGTTAGACTCTGAGAGAAGTCGTCCTCTCTGAGAACAATTCCTTTTCCTAGAACTCAGGCTTCCCCTTACAGTGGCCCGTGTCTTCATTCCTCCTGTGGTTGCTAGTTATTTACGATGACTTTATGAGTGACATGATTTTCTTTAGGATTCTTCTGGTTGCCCTGGAATGACGCACACATTGAATCCTTGGTGGGCCTAGGAAAGCATTCACAGACCAGGTGCTCTACACAGGACAAGAGTCTCTGAGATCATCTTGCTGAGGGCCATTCAGATGTCAGTAGAGCTACTTTAGGAACTTGGAAATTGTTACCTAAAACCACTTTTTTTAAAGTATCAAATTGGAATTTGATAAGATACATTGGAAGTGCTGTACACTTGGAATATGACCATTGGAATGGCCTTCGAACCATGTGTTTTCATTTTCAGTTATAAACACAGAAGGAACATATTTCCGGGATGTGAAAATTAAGCTTAAATATCATATGTAAGTCTGATGATTTAGAAGCCTACTCATGTCCCATCTCTCCATTCTGACTCTAACTATCCAGAGGGAAGCTTGTGGATAGCATGCAGCACATGCCTCTCCCACAGAAGTGACAGAAGTGGTCAGGAATATAGATTAAATTAACACTACCATTATGTTGAAAGCTTCAATTAGCAAGCAAGATATTTCATATGTAATTTAGATCATTTGTTACTTAATTGGAGCTCTTTAATGGAGTATTAATAAAATATTAAGAAACCTCATTAGTTCATTTTATTGAACTCTATGAAGTGGTATGCATAATTTGTATTTTAATACATTTATGACTTATGATATTAGAATTCAATTTTTAAGTCTGCATAATAGGGTAAAACATTATGGAAAATCGTAAGATTACTAGTGCTCACTCTGGCCTGGACATGTACCTCAAAGAAACAATTTGATTTATGAAAATTAAAAAGCACCATGGATACATTTCATACTCAAAGGCATTTTCGCGGACTCCTCAATCATAGGAATGGTTTATTATTACTATCATAGGAATCGTAAAACTCCACAAAAATAACACTTGAGGAAGGTAAATGTAAAGTGTGCGAAACATATGTGAGAGGAAGTGATAAGGAGACATCATTATGGGTCCTTACATAATTCAGGGTTGATATAGTCAGGCCATTAGAAATCCTAACACTTTAATTACTGCCCATTGGTTTCCAGAAAGTTCAAATCATTATGAAAAGTTATCCAAAATCCTGAAGTAAGGAATAAAATGTCACATGCAAACATTAGAAGGGCCAGTTTGATGACATATGCTTACAATCCCGGAACTTAGGGAGTGGTCAGGAGTTCAAAGTCACCCTCAGCTGCTTGGGCAGTTCAAGGCCAGCCTAGACTACATGAGACCCTGTCTGAAAAGACTGAAAAACAAATCACAACAAATTAAAGGGCGCAACAACAGCCTGTCTAATCACCTGCTTTCATGTGAAATATATTTGTATGGGATGTATTCTTTATTGCTTATGGTAGAGATTCTATGATACTAAATGTCAATTATAAATCTCTGTAAGATATATTATTTCTTTTTATTACTTTCTTTAAACATTTTGAGTGTGTAGGTGTGGTGTGCGGGGGATGCCTGTCCCATACATAGCAGAAGTGTGGAGGTGAGAGGACAGCATTTGGGAGTAGATTATTTCCTTCAACTAGTAGGTCCTGGGGATAGAAACTCAGGTCTTCAGGCTTGCCAGAAGGCTCCTTTATGCACGGAGCCATCTTGCCAGCCCAAGGTGTACTGTTTCTTAGAAACGATAGCTTCAAATGCTACTATATTCCTCCCTCTGTGTTTCCCACTTGTGCATCTAATTTTTGATTATTAATTAGTTCACTTTTCCTTTATCACTGGGAATGCACTCACCAGCCTCTCCTAGTTTCATATAAATGAACATATCTTTGCAGTATTCTCCTCATTGGGGAGTTAAGTAGTTACAGAACAGTATCACTGCATGTTTGCACAAGCCATGTTAAGGACTTTTTTTTTTTTTTTAAAGAGCATGCTTTCTAAATACTTATTATTTTATCCAGAACTAACTCCACTAGTGAGTAAAATTGCTTGTTTCTGATGGAGTTAGTAAACTTACACCAGATCGTCTACTGTTAGGAAATTAGGAGGCAACCTAGAGAAATAATATGATGTCTATCTTTTTTAAATCCTTTATTTATTGCTTCAAATTACATCTCCAACACTGTCCCCTCCCTCCATCCCTCCTGGTCCCACCTCCCATCCTCTAACCCCTCTTTTACCTATCCTACTAGTCTGGTGTGGGGTGCCCCCACGTATCAGGCCCCCTCAGTTACGAAAGTTCTAATTTCCTCTTCTAGTAACACACCCTTGATTTCCCTATAGGGAAGCTCACTCCATTTCCAGTTTGTTCTTTCTTGTTCCCACTTGAAATCTGAGATGTGAGCTCTTGGTTGTTCATTCTTCTGTGCCAGTGGCCTGCTTACAAAATTCCCCACTATGATGGACTCACTTGAGCCCAAATAAACTCCTTTTTTAAGTTACTTTGGTCATGGATGTTTTATCACGGCAATAGAATAGTAACTAATATGCCTGTGTATATGTACCTATGTATACATATTGCAGCGTCAGTCCGTCTAATGTGATAGTGTATCTCATGAAGCCAAATTTCATGAGACAGTACTATTTTTTTCATATAAACAAAGGACTCTCTTCTGTTGATTAAAAGTTCCATGTTAAAGTATCCAATTCCATGTTCTAAAATGCTAATCAAATCTAACTAAATTGACGGGTTGCATCCCACATTTTGAAGACATTTGGATCAAGGGTTAACCTAAGATCACACAACTAGAAAATTGTGTGTTTGTGGTTTAAACTCAGGTCTGTGCACTTTCTAAATTCTAAGGTTCTTCACACATGATTGACATCTCTATTTCTTTTTAAACCACTCAAACCTAACCTGATGATCTGGGCTGTGTTTATCTTCTTAAAAAAATGACTCATTTCAGCATCTTAAAAGTTAAGAGCTATAATAATAATAATAATAATAATAATAAATAATATAAATAATATGAGCAAACAGGGTAGTAAGAGATAGACTATTGGTGAACTCTGGGGAGCCTTGGAAAGAGGTCATTGGGGTAGGTGAGAACAAAGAATATTATACACATGTGTGACATTTTCTAAAAATACTGTTAAAATGTTTAAATGTTGGTGGATCACAGATCTTTCTGATCATAGAAAATGGAAGACATATGTTTAGGCGTGACAAAGCATTCTTTTCTTTACTGCAGTTCTTAGATTATCCTTAGATATTTGTTATTATAATGAAATTGCAACATCAGTGGCTATCTAAATTTTATGACTAATCTGGCTAGTTTTATGACAACTTCACACAAGATGGAGTCATTTTGGAAGAAGGAACCTCAATTTGAGAAAATGTTCCCACAAGATTCACCTGTTGTGGTGGTGGTGTGGAGTTCTTTCCAACATAGTTACATTGAATTAATATGTAAAAGTTGTGGGAGTGCCTCTGAAAAACAGTCTCATAAAAGGGACATACAAAATCAGCCTAAATGACTTGCACCTGTGAGACACACCTGGAAGACTGTGTCATGATCTTGGAACAGGTGTACTTTGGGAGGAGGGCACAAGGTTAGCCAGTGATAAAACATCCTGATGCATAATTACAGATAGTATATAAAAAGGAAAGCCCGGAAAACTAAAGAAGGGCTTTTTTGCTTGGTATTGCTTCACATCACTGCTAATCACCATTACTTCACTTTGACAGCACCCTGCCAAAGGACATGGCTGCCAAAACCTGAGACCCGCCAGAGACTATGGTGCCAAGTGAGAGGGTGGCACCTGCCAGTGACGAGGCCAGACCCTAATTGGAGGTGCACCAATGGCCTGCACCTAGGCCATAGGAACATAGGAATACTGCACCATCCTCACCCCCGCCCCAGGTAGCAAGCTTGGAGTATGGCTGTCTCAGCACCAAGACCAAGGCCACACATGGTGTTGGACCTACCAAGAGGAGATTTGAAAAACCTGATGAACTTAAGAAACAAGTGGGAGTGTGGCCTCTGCCCAGTGTAAGTTTGGCAGTCTCTGATGGATGGAGGAAGCCTTGATCCCAAGTGAAAGTGAGGCATCGGCCATCGAAATGAGCAGAGCCAGGTGACCACTGCAGCAACTGCTGATTGCTGTGTTCCCTGTGTGTGCTGATTGATGGACTGCTGACCAATTGCCCTCAAGTACCTGCACCTGAGTGAGGCTTGGTAAAATCCGAGAGTTGGCTGGGTGGTTGGGTGGTTGGTTGGTTGGTTAGAAGGTGGTTAGAGATATTAATGCATAGTTTATAAGTTATGCCTACGGCCTGTGGATAAGCTCATGGTACACTTTCTTGATTGACATTTGATGTGGGCAGGCCCAGCCCATTGTGGGTGGTACTGCCCCTGGACTGGTAGTCTTTGGTGCTATAAGAAGGCAGTCTGAGCAAGCCACAAGGAGCAAGCCAGTAGACATCAGTCCTACATTGCCTCTGAGTCAGTTCCTGCCCCCAGGTTCCTACCTTGAATTCCTCTTGTCTTGACATCCCTGGAGGAAAGATTGTAACTGTAGGATGAAAAAAAACCCTTCCCTCCCCAAGTTGACTTTGGTTGTGTGTTCATCACATCAATAGAAATCCTAACCAAAACAAAGACTACTTTTCTCAGATCTCCCCCTATATATTTTCTGGTTTCTGTGACGCACTTATTGCTATTCCCTGAAGACACTAAGCATATGCCTGTTTTAGTCACATCTTTTGTAGTGTTTCTGTTGCCAAGAAAGCATCAGCACCAAGCATCACCTCAGACTACTTAAACAGAAGAGTTGGTAGGAACTATTTGATTCAGTTTCTTCTGAGAAGGAAAAATTAGGTGCTTTGAGTGAACATTATGATTAATAATTTATAGAACATGAAGCTGCCTGGAGATAATGGCAACAGAGAATGGTCATCATACTTGTAGCATGATTGCATGAGTTTTAATTTACCAATATGCAAACTATAAGTGTTTTCTCACTCTCTTTAAATAGTCAATTGATCTAGAATATGGAAGACAAGAAGTTGTAGAATAGGATTAAGTATCACAAGTTATGAAGTTTGCAGATGAATAATTTTTCCTTAGAAGAGTTTATAACATCTGAAAGCATTGAGAATGGAAAGAGATGATAAAATGTGTTAATTTTTGCAAGAATTGAGTAATTATAATTAGATCACTTAACAGTAATTGTTTAGTCATTTATTGCCAAAATCTGCACCATAACAAATTCAAACTATTGTACCCAGTTATAAAGGGAACTATCCCCATGCTATCTTAACAATGGAATATGAAAAATTGGCTGTTTAACTCCGTGCAATCTGCCAGACAGTAGAGATTCTCGATCTAACTGTAATTAGCACCTGTGATTTGTGTTCACTTCGTTGCCTTTGTTGTATTCTAAAAATAATAATAATAATAATAATAATAATAATAATAATAGAATGAGTATCTTTACTTGGGAAAAAGTGAAAATTCCTTACAATCATAATTTTTCTAGGTAGCCTTTTAATTCTTCTTTTTATTCTTCTGTATGGAACCCAGCCGCCTGTCACATCCAAATGCCTTCATCTGCATGAACAGATTTAACATTGTCTTCTAGTGATATGTACTTGGCAATGAAATCCAGGATTATGAGTTCCTCTATTCCTAAAACTCATGGTTTCATGTGAATGAAGGTGGCTGGCATATCATTACGACTGGCTGTTGCATAAAGAGTGTAGAAAATGCTAGAAGTTTCATGGCAAGATGGTACAGGCCTATAATCCTAGCATGTGAAAAGCAGAGGCTGGAGGCCTGCAAGGCTACATAGGAACTTTGAAACAAGACTGTGCTACATTCATAGTGAAGTCTTGCTGGCAGGAGAAAAAGGTAGTAAAAGGCTCAAAATAGTTATGATTATTTGGTGTGCTTTGTGTGGTTAACACCAACATAAAAATTGAATGGGAAAAGCTGTCTGATCAGAATGGATATTGGACTAGTTAAACTTCAGAGAAACTTGACTACTGTTATTTTTTAGATACTGAAGTCTTTATGGAAAATCCATTAATAGTCAATATGTTCTCTCTTTCTGAGGAACCCACTACAAGCCACAGTTGGGATTTGTTTCAACAAGAAAGGTGAGTCTCCAGCCCTGTGGAAAACATGTCTGTATGTTTGCTGCTTCTGAAAGGAGGCTCATGGCACAGATTTTTGAGGTACCAATCAATGCTCAAGTCAATGTCATGATGCCTTGTGACCTATGCTACAGTTTCTAGGACCTGTTTCAGTACAGAAACATATGTGCTTCAAGAATGTACACAGGTTAGAACTCTCACTCCCAATGTTCAGCAGAAAATGAATAGATTGCCTGGGACATCAAGACACAATGAGGAAAATCATAACTATGGTCTCTTGCCTAAGTAAACATGGCTAACACTACTTAGTATTCAAAGATATATGGAATTTTTAGAGGTGTCTAAACTAGGGGAAGTATGAATCGATATGAAATATCCTGTGTTCTTATATAATTGGGTTTTAGCATTTAGAAAGTAATACATCTACAGAGGTTCCTAAGACTTTTCTTCCTCTGCGAAATGATACAATTACACAAAGAGCCCATGGGAACAAACTGTACCAAGTGGTCCTGCTTCACAGTCATTCCTAGATCCAGAAGTCAGATCAGAGCGTCAGTAAGAAATGAGGAAGGTTGAATATATAGTGTCCATTCCTACAAAATTCCCTCAGGAACATGAACCTAGGCCTGGATCACAGGTCATTAGGCAGTTACTTCCTGTACTCCAGCAAAATTTGTAAGCCTGAATAAATTTACCCAAGTACAGTGGGTGACTTTTTTTTTTTTTTTTTTTTTTAAGAAACATGATCTGGGATAGGCTTTGTAGCCTCAGGGTAGAAAAGTAAATGAGATTCACTTTCAAAAGTCTCACTAAGATTCTCTGTGAATCTGAAATTCACTTACACTGAAGTGGGGGACAATATTTGTTCAATCCCCCTAGGTTTAATGTTTTCAGAGAAAATGCAAGAGGCCTTACATAGCACTCCTTTGGCCAGCCACAGCCAATAAGGACAACCTGTCTCAGACATGAGATAAAGCTTGGGAGAAGTTTTATGATTATCAGAGTGAGCAGAAATTATGAGAAATTTTGGAAAAATAATCAAAACAATCCTAAACTTCAAAACAGGCAGCTATTGAGGCCCTTCAGAGAATGGCTGCTTTGAATTTTATGTCATCTGGTTATTTTATGGGTTCATAGGAGAGAACTAAGCCATCTCACCAGGCCTTAATTTTTTTAATGTACTATGCATATTATATATATATAATACATATACATACACATACAAATACATATAGCACATATGTGGTAGCCATCAGTTAATAATGAGTTAATTAATTGGTAATGACTTAAAATTAAGAAAAATCTTCAATATTTATATTTGTATGGATAACATTTTTTTATTTAGAAAACCATACTTAAACAGCAATATTCTGTTTTATTTACATTTTATAGCATGTGTACAGAGCAAGCTTCCTCGTGTGAGGAAAACATAGAAACTGGGTCAGTGTCATGTTTTTTATAAGTTTCACGACCCTTACAAATAATTATAGTTGGCCTCAGAACCATAAATTGAAGCAGACAAACGTTTTTGCTAAGAATAAATTTTCCATGGTCTTAGCCAGTTGTTTATAGATCACAGACAACACAAAAAGTTTCTCTCTACAAATGTCTGCCCACCTTGTGTACCATATACTCCGGTTACTGTTTGGAAATGAAAAAAGGGGCTTTTATTTTAATTATGATTATAATTTTTCTTTCTGTTTGACGCTTAATGATGCCCCCATGTCAAGTCATAAGTAAAATACATTTCAAAAGGATCTCTATGTCCTTCCCATAATCTTGTAACTAATGTATCGGTCTCTTGGCATCTTCATTCTATTTCTACACAACAGTTGCTTTTAAAGCAAGTATGATCATGGTATTATAAAGTTTCCCTATACATGGGGAATAAAGTTCGGACTCAGCAAGGCTTAGAATGATGTGCTCTTCTTTAGGTTTTCTGTTGTCCAATAGACTTCAACCACAATAACCTTCTTTCTTTAAATTAAGAAAAAAACAAGCATTTTAACATTTTAATTTAATTTTGGGCAATTTTATCCATATATTTAGTAAACATATTCAGTTCTATTATTCTTTATCTTCTTCCTACTCCTAGCAATCCCCTTCTTCTTCCAACTATCCCACACTTTCATGTCTTCTTGTCTATGCAGGACTTGTGCAGGCAGCCATGGCTGCTGTGTGTTCATGATGACATCAGCTATTTCGTATCCAGAAGACATTGTTTATATAGCACTCCTCATATCCTCTGGCCACTACAATCTTTCTATTTCTGTAGGCTAAAAGCAACACAATTTCTTGGGGGAAAGCCTCAACTTTGGGGTAGGGGTCCTTTCTAGAAGCTCTGCAGGAGAATCTACTTTCTTACTTTTTGCAGCTTCTAAAGGTTGTCCACCCTCCTTCCTGTCTCCAATGTCATTTATGTTGTTTCCTTCTGTCACCAAGGGAACAGGAGGGCCAGTGCTTTTAAGAATGCATGTGATTATATTGAGACCATCCAGACACTCAGAATAATCCCCCCAAACTCTGCCTCTCGTTTGATGTTATCTGCAACTTTCATTTGGTCTTCTGAAGCAAGATTTCAGATTCCAGAGATTAGGGTGTAGCCATCTTTGGATGGAGTATGGAGTTATTTCTCTACTGACCACATGCCCATATAAACGTGGTTCTACTATTCACCTCTTCAGAGAGCCATTTCCTAACAAAGTAATGTACCATGTGTAATGTCGCACTGCTACTGAATAGTTCTTTACTGCATTCCCTTGATTGATCCTTTATTAATTTAAGGTCTATTCTCCTTGGTCCGAATACTAGCTCTCTTGGAATTCAGATCTCTCTATGTTTTATTCATCACTATATCTCCAGAGCCTACAATGCCATTTGCACAATAAGCCCATTTGACAAGTCTACAATGTGTTTCTTCCTTTAGAGGTATGCTTGTGAGACTCGTGCCAAACAGAATAAAATCAAAGCAATGACGGCACTGCTAGAAAGCCATTCTTGTAGTCTGTCTGACTTCAACACAGAAACCTCTATTCAGCAAGCAGGCACAGGGCAATTTTCACTGAAAATAGAATCCTTTCACAAATAATGATTTTAACACACTTAAGAAGTAAAGAATATTTTCTAAGACATCAGAGTTAGTAAAGGAAATACTTAGGCCTCAAATCTAATCATCAAATTATAAGACAATTCAAACAGACCACCACGGTACAAGAAAATTCTAAGGATCAAGGAGGAAATGCTTTTGTAAACACCATATCATATTATCTAGCCCATTTGATAAACAGTGGTTTCGTGTCTCCATAATCAGCCCACTTTTCTGAGTATGAACTTGAATTTGGGAGAGGATTTTACTTTTAAGTTGCAAACTGAGGTAATGACTTGAAGACTAGAAATTATTTTCCCAATGTTTTGTGTTGCCAATAGTGCAAACCTACAATGATTATGTGTATTTAAGTGTAAATTCCATTATTAACAGTCTCATTGAGCATAAATGATAATATATACTATATACTTTTTCTTCTTTAAAAATTACCTCTTGCTGTGTGTGGTGGTGCACACCTTTAATCCCAGGACTCAGAAGGCAGAGGCAGAGGGATCTGTGTGAGTTTGAGGCCAGCCTGGTCTACAAAGAGAGATCCAGGACAGCTAAGACTACACAGAGAAACCCTGTCTCTAAAAACCCAATAAATAAATAAATGCAAATAAATAATAAAATTATCTTTTGGGTTTTTGAAATTATAATGTGAATACATCATTTCTGTATTCCCATTTCTCCCTGCAAACCCTCCCATGTACCCTGTTTTGCTGTCTTTCACATTCATAACCTCTTTTTTCATTAACTGCTGCTACATACATGTATATGTATATATTCCTAAATGCATAATTACAACTTGCTCAATATAATGTTACTACAAAGACAACAGAAGTAGACATAATAACCTGGGGGGTGGACGGCCTAAGAGACGTCTTTAACCCTACGCAAAGCACCACAGGTATTAAGGAATGCTGAAGTGT
Organism: Lophiomys imhausi; assembly: GCA_907164525.1. NCBI lineage: Eukaryota > Metazoa > Chordata > Mammalia > Rodentia > Muridae > Lophiomys > Lophiomys imhausi. The sequence goes on along the minus strand of CAJQZJ010034084.1, from coordinate 744,851 downwards.
CTTCCCCAAGGAAGAACTCGTTGGTTACCAAATATCAAATAGTCATCCCAGAAAGTACTGTCTTTCTAAGCATTTGCCAATATCTTTAGTCAAGCTAACAGTGTGAGTTTATTAATGAGTGTGGAGTTGTAATGGGATGTGTGCACTAACACCACCATTCCTTTATTTTTCATTACTTTCTCTTCTTCCTTCCCTCCCTCCTTTCCTTTTCTTTTGCTCTTTTTTCTTCTTTTATTCCTTCTTTCCTTCTCTCTTCCTCTTTTTTCCTGGCCTTCTTTTCTTTTTAGAAAATCTAAACTAGTTTAATTAAGAAAAATCATTTGGTTGTATCATAGACACAACGTGATGAGTCGTTTCTCACATTTGGCATACTGTTCCACTTCTTTTAATACATAATTACATAAGCAACCGTGGTTTCTATGTTCTACATGCCATTTCTTCTGTAACTGCTATTTTCTGATTGAATGTCTGATCATTAGTAATTTTCCATATAGGAATTATGAAAATGTTTTATTTGATGTATAATAAATTTGTTGTGGTATTCATTGAGAAATTTACAATCAAAAGGAAACAAATGAGAAATATGCTCATTGCAGTAAGTAGGATCCAATGAAAACTATAGATTGTTTGTTGAATTGTTTTCGAAGAATGAAAGAGTATATGCCTTGATTAATATGTTGTTGCAGTGTTTTAAAAACAGTAAAGCTTTGAAGACAAAAGAGACAAGAAAATTGATGCATATGTTTAGAAACAGGACAGCATAGGATATGCTGTGACAAACTGAATTACAGGCTCCAACTATATGGAAACAGTGACAAGACTTATGAATGAATAAAAAGAATTAATAAAGGAAGTGACATTCATCATTTGAAATCATGATAAGTTTGAATGTGAATTTTATGTAGCCATAATACCTTATAATACAAAATAATTTAAAATAACAGAAATTGTTACTTTATAAAAAAAACTGGAAAAATGTTTAGAAGCTCATGGGACCCAGGGTAACAGTGAATTTGATAGTCAGATATCCTAGTGCTGAGAGGACAGAGAGTAAAAGCAGCTGTGGTGTGAGCTATTGGGGTAGGATCAGAAAGTGTGAAATCCAAACTCATGTACACATAAAAGGTTAAGGGAATGCAATTGATCCTGGAAACCCAAAGAATCGCAATGCTGGCACACTGGACATAGAACGTATAGGATATGGACACCATCTGGTAAAAGTTGACAATAGGCTTATTGCCAGTGGAAGTAGAATGAGGGGCATTTATTTAGACTTATAATTGTTTAATAAGAGGACTTGGTAGAAATATATGTGAATAGTTTGGTTTAAAAGATAGTTTTCTCTTTGTTTTTAAAAATATGTACATATAGAAAAGAAATTGCAGGATGGCAAATCAGAGAAAATCACCCTACTTTGTGAACATATGCATACACATTTGCATATGTATCTACAGACACATATGTGTGCATATATGTCTGCATGTACCTATAGACACATATATGCACAAATATGTATGCACCTAGAAGGAGGATAGAATAAAACATATGATACCTTGTGAAAATAAACAAGGATCAAACATAAAATAAAAATGGGTCTTCAGAAGAAAATGCATTTTATATATAACTTCAACACCATTTGGCATGCCTTCAGGGATGGGGAAAACTTCACAACATTCCACCCCAAGATGAAGAACCACAAGCAGTCAGTGCCTACTGGCAAAGGCATAAGGTTTCTCCAGGGCCAGCCCTCTGATAGATTATAAAATCCTAAACAGTCACCTCTAAACCCATCCTACATAAGAGTAACTCCCAAATTGGGCAAGTGGTAGACAAAACTGTATTGTGTCAGGTTTGTTTGCATAAGGCTAAGCCTTCAGATTCGGCACATGCACAGGTGATGTGGATTTTAATGTCTTACTTTTCATTTGACGACCAGTGAAAATCACTTTACCCCAAAGTCTTGTATATTCACTCATTCAGAGGTGTATAGGGCAAAAAGCAAAAACAAACGGTGGCCCTGACCAAGCAATGCCATAGAAGAATGCTTGGATGGGGACTTGGGGGAAATATTTGAAGACAGAAGCAATAGGACTTAGCAAGACTTTAACGTGCACATGTGAGAAAGCAGAGATGATGGAATATGCCCAGGCTCTATGTCTATGTCGCCAAGATGTCACTGCCACTCCTAAAATCAATCAGTTTAAGAAGTTGTTCAGTCTTGGAAAGAGAGCATAAGTCATATTTCCAAGCATTCCTTGCACTGGTTTTTAGCTATATGATTGATTGGTCTTATAAAAGAATAGGTGCAGAATAATTAATTGACCTGCCATTAAAATACACACATCTCTGCACATGTATCTTCCATGGTATCTTCTAGAAGTAAACTGTTGTGAGACAATATATCCATAGAAGTGAAGAAGCCAAAATATCTGACTTGCACTGCACTACAGTTATAGTCTAGTGTGATTGAAAAAGATATAAAGTTTTATTTCTTTCCACTAATGATATTTATAACCACCATGTCAAAAAATGAATGCTCACTGTATCTAACATATCTGGATGGAGTGGGAGGTAGTACTTTTGAAAATAAATGGTTCTTGGCTCTAAATTATCTGTGCTTAGTTAGAGACACAGTAATGGATCCCAGATATTTGTTTATTTTAAAAGAAAGAAATATAAATGACTCTTTTCTAAGAAAATGAAAATCATTAAGTGGAGTAGAGTTTGAGAGATTATCTTGGTAGTGATTTAAGGAAAAATCCTGAGTGAGCTAATCCAGACCCATAAAGATACACATGGCATGTAATCACTTATAAATGGATTTTAGCCATATAATAAAGGATAACTGTCCTGCAATCTACAGACCCAAAGGAACAGGAACTTAACATAACTATCCTACAAAAAAATGCCACCCAGCATCAGAACAAAGAAAAGGCTGAGACACACAATCAAATATTAGTTGAAACTCTGAGAGTCCTATATTAGAGAGGGAGGAAGAATAGAAAGACCCAGAGAGGTCAAGATCAGCACACGAAAATCAACAGAACCAACCAACCTGGGCCCCTAGGGGTGTACAGAGACTGAAATGCTAACCAGAAAAGGAAGAAACCTTAGACTAGACCTAGGCTCCTCTATACAAATATAGAGGATAGGCAACTAGGTCTTCATACAGATCCTTTAGCAAGTGGGGGTGTTCCATTCATGGACTTTGTTACCTGTTTGTGGGATACTTTACTCTAGCTGAGTTGCCATGGGACTGATGAACAGAGGGGGGATGATATGTGGGGGTTCCCCTCACCTCAGGATAAGGATAGGAGGAAGAGGGGTAGAGGGTGAGAGGGTGGAATCAGGCAGGGAGAAGGGAGGGGGCTGTTATTGAGATATAATGAATTAATAAATATTTTTTAAAAAGAATGGAAAACAAGGGAATAAAAAATATTGAACATTTTTTGTGTCCACAATGCCAGAAATTTTCTTTTATAGTTTTATTGTTATATGTTTTTGCCTGCATATATGTATGTATGTATGTATGTATGTGTATGTATGTATGTATGTATGTATGTATGTATGTATGTGTACCACATGCATATAGTGACCACAGAGGATATAAGAGGGGATCTTTTCCCCAAGAATTAGAGGTACAGAGGGTTGTAAGCTGCAATGTGGGTGCTGAAAACTGAATCTGGGTCCTCTGGTAGAGCAATAAATATATTGACTACTAAGACATCTCTCCGGTCCCAGTCCGGAAATCTTAGATCAATGGTTCTCATGGTGATGTAGGAGCTAACATTTTTAAAATGCTACCCCTTAAAAATTATTTGCTTATTTTGTGTGCATGACTGTTTGCCTGCAAGTATGGAAATGCACCATGTATGTACCTGGGGCCCACAGAAGTCAGAAGAGTGTATCAGATCCCATGAAACTGGAGTTACAGATAGTTTTGCTATACCACGTGGGGGCTGGGGATCAAAACCAGGTCCTCTGAAGGAATAGCCAATGCTCCTAAGCATTGAGTCATCTCTCTAGCCCCCAGACCATACCACTTCAAAAAGTGTGATGGAAGAACACAGAATCAAAACACCATTATCATAACAAGGACTTCAAAGATCTTCTCAGGAAAGTTCTTCAATTACAAGAAATTTGTGGGATGGAGTATATGAATCATCACTAGCCCCTGAAAAGAGTATGTATATACATTTACCTTCTATGATGTAGATAGAACCAATTTTACTTCAGAAAAATTACCTCTGCATTATAGATACCTAAAAGATCTAGCTTTCATTGTTTTAGAAATTGACTTTTCTTTGTCCCTGTCAATCTTCTGTATCATTTTTTCCCAACATGCTGATTAAACATTTTTGACTCTCCAGGCCTCTCCCTCTCTCCATTACAGTCACTATAGTCTAAGCTGTCCTGAATTCCACACGTGGCCAAGGATAACATTGACCTTCTGAACTTCTGATCCTCCTGCCTCTGCCTACCAAGTGTTGGGATTACAAGGCACCATACTCAGTTTATACAGTAATATGTACTGTGGTAGAAGTTAAGTCTTTTTAATGAAATTAGAAGGCAGTTCAGATCAGCATATGGCTACACATAAGGAGGAGCTGGGCGTCCCTTTGGTTTACTGATAAGCACAAAAAGCCAACGGGACTGCTGAACATCCAGAGAAATCTTGTGGACCCTTGAGACTGTCAAGCATCATGAGATAATGCAATATATAAGATGAGAACTCCATATGGTCTCTTTTCTCCTGCCTCATCGACTGAAAAGTAACTCTGAATAAGCGCACAGCAAGGTACACCATTAACAGAATTTAGACTGTCATAGCCTAAAGCAAAGGTCTGGCATAAACTAACTGAGAGAGTGTAACAGTAAATTTTTATTTATCACACATATATTTATCAATACTTAACAACTACCTAACAATTGTCTATAAAATTCCTAAATCCTAAACCCAAACCCTAACTCTGAAACCTAACACCTAAAACTTCTTAGTATCTATAATACAAACTTTTAACATTAACCTAAGGTTTCTCAAAAGGATATTTTTCTCTGAGAGTGGGTCCTGATGGATGGCTGGTCTCATATAATTTCTCAATTTTAAAGTCTCTGAATTTCGTTCATCCCTTTGTCGTCTTAAGACCAATTAACATATGAAAGTTTCCCAGGGGGCTCCCCAATTCAGATGCTTATGGCCTGCAAAGGCCTGAAGTCCTGGAGCTCTGAGTCTGAGCACTCCCGAATCTCAGGGAGAATCCATCTCATCTCCAGACCTGAAATGGGTCAACATCAGAGGGTGAAACTTTCAGATGAGATTGTGACTCGTGTTTTTTCGACGGTCGAGGAAAATGTTGAGTGAATCAGGAACAGGAGAGAGAGCCCGCCCAGCGTTCACGTGGATCCTGCCTTATATATCTTCACCTGTTGGCA
>CAJQZJ010034084.1:719557-739408 GCA_907164525.1 Lophiomys imhausi | reverse complement strand
AGATTTTTTGATATCGAGACATGTCAGCTCCTGACAGCACCCCCTATATTACTCCAAGTAGAAGATGAGCATCGAAGAATCTCCAGTGGGAGATGATTGAATTGGTGGTAAGCCATTCTCTTGGCAAGAAAAACCACTTGCTTCAACTGTAGACAGACTTCTGTCCAAAAAGGACAAAACTTGGAAGCAGGTAAGTCGACAGCCTAGCTCTGCCAAGACAGAGTAGGTAAGTCCTTCATAATTCCTGCTCTACAACCAATGTCTGTCAGAGAAATGGGGCCAAATGGCTGAAGATTGATGCTGTAATGTATGGAGAGAAAATGGGAACTGTCCAGGTAGCCACTGGTATGTCATTTTTTAGTTTTGGAAGCTGCAGGCCCTGCACTTCCTATATAATCAGATATATTTATCCCTCTCAGGTCTCTGAGGTGGTTAAAGAATAGATAGCTAGAGTCTCATAGTTAAATTTTGAGTTGTTTAGGAATCAAGAGGGTGTTCTGGATCTAAGAAGATATTTTTAAAATTATGAGGCGAGTTAGTATGAAAGCTGAGTTAGATATAGAACTTTAAACTCATGGAGATGGTTAGATAGTAGAATGTTAAAGTCAGGTGCCAAATCCATATGGACTGGACATTGGGAATGTATGCTAAGCCATATAACTCTTATAATCGTGGCCTATTTATTTCTGTTGTTTTGTATTGTATTTATAGTTATAAGAAAAAGAACCATTATTTGGACTGAAAGGGAGAGCTGTTGGGGGGAAAAATAAATACCTTAAACTAAAAAAAAAAAAAAGAAGGGAAGAGGATGGTGGGGCTGAGGGGGAGGAGGGTGGAAGGGTGGGACTGGAGGGGGGAGTAGGGAGGGGATTGTGATTGAGATGTAACTTGAAGAAATAAAAAATAAATTATTAAAAAAAAAAAAGTCCAGCCTTATTCCAAGTTCCCTATGTTATATATGCTAACACTAAACCTACCACAAGAAAGAGTTCCTTAAAGGTATCTGTATTGGGGCTCCAGGGCACCAGAAAAGTGAGCAAGGCATCTGAGTTTGGAAGACTCTTGGAGAGGCCTTCAGCTTTGAGTTTGTGCCAGGCCAAGGAGGCCATTAGAGGCGAATTTCAGCGGAAGAACAAAGCCGGTCTCAGTTTGGCGGCTGGAATAGACTGACTTTATAAACTGGCCACAATTTGGTGGTGGAAATAAACTGGCCTTGCGAACTTGCAAAGTAAGGCCCAACCAACAATAAGCTTTGAAAGGGACTGCCTTCCGGGACTGCCATAAACTAAGCAATCCTGAATGAACCTACGCTAAGAATATTAATATCCTTTTAAGAACGTTAAAATAGTATTAGTGAAGTGGTTTTAGACAGGTATTAGAGTGTTCTTAGGCATTACGGTACTCTTAGATTATAGATTTTACATTATTGGTTTTAGGATGTAGGATTTAGGTATATTATAGAGGTTTGTTAAGTATATATAAATATAAGTATTAATAAATAAAAATATTCTGTTACAAAGCACTGAGTGTTATGCATGGTAGGCAAGTACTCTACCAACTGAACTACAGACTCAGTTCTTCACACTGCTCTCTTTAACCTATCAAATTAGTCAAATTAGTTGCTACTATTGCCATTTGATATGGACATTTATTTAGAATTCCTCACACTTTAACAACTCCATTGCTCAACACAAACTTTTCTTAGTTAATTCTGCTCAGGGACACAGTTTCTTCTTCCTAATTAGTCTTTCTACTCAAAATGTGGTGGCTGTTTTAACAACTCGGGGCTTGACAAAACTGTTAAATCACCAACACCTATTAAATTAGAATCTGCACACTTATGAGATCCCTACATGACTTACAAAGGCATCAAAGCCCACGAAATTCTCAGCGTGACATGAGATGCAGTGTACTCAACACTAACCAAATAGTCTCTTTGTTTCTGGTTCCGACCCAAGTGAAGCAATTCGCAGCAAGGTTTGAAGTTCATCATCTGCTTTAACATGCAGACAGTAAAAAGTGCCAAGCTTTTCTATCTAAAATGAATATTACGTTTATTTTGAAGTTTTATTTGAGTGGGTGTTCTATTTAACGTCATCTGTCAACCTAATACAAACTAGAGCCATCTGAAGGAGTATCAATTGAGAGACTTTACAGATTGGATTGACCAGCGACAATGACAGTGAGAGATGGCTTTGGTTGTTGATTGATATAGGACAGCAGAGCCTACTTTGGGTGACAGCATCCCTAGGTAAGTGGGCCTAGGAAGTGTAAGAAAGTTAGCTAAGCATGAGACAGAGAACCGAAAAGCAACATTCCTTCCAAGTTTCTACTTCAGTTCTTATTTGGGTCCTTGCCCTGACTCCCTTCAGTGATGGACTATGACCTAGAAGTATATGCCAAGTAACCCTTTCCTTCCTATAAGTTGCTTTTGGTCAACTTATTCACTAGGTACATGCATGGCACATTTCCATACATGCAGGCAAACAGTCATGCACACAAAATAAGTACATAAATTTTAAAGGGTAACATTTTTTTTTAATTTAAGCTTTACCTCACCATGAGAACCATTGATCTAAGATTTCTGGTATCGGAGCTGGAAAGATGTCTTAGTAGTCAAGTGTATTTATTGCTCTAGCAGAGGACACAGGTTCAGTTTTGTCACCAGCATTGGAACAAAACTAGAACAATTAAATAGGATAATCTAAGGGCATTGGTATTTTCATTTGTTTTGTCTTTCATTTGAAAGATAGTCTGCTTTCTTGTCTCAGTTACTTTTTCTATTGAGAATATTTTTATACAGTTGGTGTTCATCTAAAAATAACCTGTTTATCATCCCTTGCTGTTTTTAAGATTTTTTTTTACTTTAAATTTTCATAAATTCTTTGTTAATCATTATTTATAATATTTCTTTTTTTAATAATTTATTTTTTATTTCTTCAAGTTACATCTCAATCACAATCTCCTCCCTACTCCCCCCTCCAGTCCCACCCTTCTTATCTATTGTGAGTCTAGAATCTATGAATTGGGCTTGAAAACAGAGAACTGGGATTTTTGCTTACAAATTCATGCATACATATAATGTTTGGTTTATGGGTTTCTAAGTCCACAAAACAACATGAATTGTTGTGTGAAATCTTATTAGGGTTGGACTTCTGTTACAAACTCCCCAAGGTACTTTTCCTTTGCTTCCAAACATACGTAGTGTGTTTCTATATTCTATCTAGAATGTATATATATATACATATACATATATATTCTACCTAGTATATTTTACCTAGATGTTTCATAATGAAATGATTTTATAATATCTAATGTGTGCTGAAATTCAAATATAAATCTGTTAAGCATTCTAGAAGAATTTCTAAAGAGAGTTTTTTTGAAGTAGTAATGCCTAATGTTATAGTTTAAAGAGCAAGACAAAACAAAGAATATGTAATGCCTTAGTCCTAAATAGATGGAATTTTGCTTTATTTATAACTTTGGCAACTAAACTCCACCATTGTTACACTGAGTGTTTTCCCCTATTTTAATCAGTTGTGTTGGCGTAGTATAGACACCAGTCTGAATCATTGTGAAGTTCAAAATTTGGGTTTGGATCTATAAAAAATAAGAGAGGGTGGGTAATACCATGGTGAATACCGATGACTTCCCCTCCCCCTTAGAGAAAGACTCAAAATCAAAGTAAAGAGGAAATTTAATTTAAGATGACTAAGCCCAAATATAGATATGTCAACTATGGGCCTTTTCAAATACATGTGGCTCCTGGAGCTTATAGGCTTTCAAGGAAGAGATTATTCTCTCAAATGAACTGTTCAGAGAGACAATGGCACAGTTACAATCTCTCATCTCTCAGAAACTTTAATGTCTTAAATTGTTCTGAAAAGTATGTCTGAACTAATCATGATTGTGAAATATATTGGTATCCAATGACTACAGAAAAGAAGAAATCTTGTACCAAATGGCTTAGAAGATTGTAGGAAAAAACAAATTGTAGATATTCATGTCTAGGGCTGCTTTTAGAATGAATGCTCCTTGTCATGCTCAAAATTGACCTTTAACTAAAGGATGATTTCATCAGTCTTTGGTGACAGAACAAGGTGCAAAGTTAGGAAGAGCAGCTCTCTGGGAGAAAGATCAAGCTAAGAATGTTAGTCTGAAGTATAATAAGTTCTCATTCATTCTCACTGAGTTGTCTATTCACACTGGAATTCCAGGAATGAGTCAGAGAAGTAATATATAGAGGCAATATATTTCTGTGGTTGAATAGTCAGGCTCTAGAGCAGTGATTCCCAACCTTCCTAATGCTGTGACCTTTTAATTATGATTCTTCATGTTGTAGTGACCCCAACCATAAAATTATTTTGCTGCTACTGTATCACTGTAATTTTGCTCTATATTATGAATTGTAATGCAAATATCTAATATGCAGGATATCTGATATGTGACCTCCAAAGGGGCTATTACCCACAGGTTGAGAACTGCTGCTCTAGGGGAAGGGTAAGAAGCTTCAGATTTTACTTTTACCATTTACTGGGTGTGCTGGTTAGGTTTCGGGGGGGTTGTTTGTTTTATTTTTATTTTTTGTCAATTTAACACAACCCCGAGTCACCTGGGCAAAAAAGGATCTTGGTTGAGGAATTGTCCAAATCAGATTGGCTTCTCAAATATCTAAGAGAAATTGTCTTGATCCATGTGGGAATACCTAACCCACTCTGGGCAGCACCATCCTTCAGAAGGGAGGTATGAGCTGTATAGGAAAAGTAGAGGAGAGACAGCTATTGAGTGAGAACATAAGCCACATGCCTGCATGGTTTCTACTTCAGTTCCTGCTTGAGTTCATGCTCTGACTTTCCTCAGTGATTGACTGTGGTCTGGAAGGATAAGACGAATATGTCCTTTCCTTTGACTGAGTTGCTTTGGGATTAGAGTGTTATAATAACAACAGAAAGCAAACTAGGGCACCAGATATGTGACCCTATACAATTTATTTAACTTTGTCAAATCTGTTTCATTTGAAAAAAATTAATAAGTATAATCATGTAAAATGTTGGAGGAGAATCTGAAGAGTAACAGGGTGAACATGATTAGAGCATATTATATGCATATGAAAGCCATTATTTTGTACAATTAGTATATAGTACTACATATTTAAAATGGGAAGTGATTATCAAACTGCAATGTATCTGGTATTTTCCCAAAATTTTAAATGCCAACCATGGGCAATATTAATAGCATTATGTGCTCCCTAAGGTCCCATCAGGAAAACCAGGAGTGGTTTTTTTTATACCTAACCACACCTCCATTTTTGGAGCAATCTCTTTATGAAGCTCACACCCAAATTTCCAAATTATCTGTCAGTCACTTTATTTTTTCCAGTGTTTGTAACCAGATCTATGCACTCTGTTATTCCAGCCTGGTTTCCTTTCTCTTATATCTATTCCTATCCACAGGAATGTAGACAAATGGAGTACCTTTACCTGCCTCAGCCCCCTTATCTACAATTTAGAGGTCAAGATTATTATGAGGAACATGTGGAGCAAGAGAATTTGACACATAGAGATGGTCAATAAGTATTAAATATAGAATATTGGCTAGTTACAATGATTTTTATTGCTTAGACTGGAACCTCACTAGGCATTATGAAGAAACTAAGAAAGAAATATTTTGTATAGGAAGTTCAGGGCCTGCAGCTTCCAAAACTAAGAAATGACATACCAGTGGCTGCCTGGACAGTTCCCATTTTCTCTCCATACATTACAGCATCAATATTCAGCCATTTGGCCCCATTTCTCTGACAGACATTGATTGTAGAGCAGGAACTATGAAGGACTTACCTACCCTGTCTTGGCAGAGCTAGGCTGTTGACTTACCTGCTTCCAAGTTTTGTCCTTTTTGGACAGCAGTCTGTCTACAGTTGAAGCAAGGGGTTTTTCTTGCCAAAAGAAAGTCAGGTCTCTGAGGTGGTTGAAGAATAGATATCTAGAGTCTCATAGTTAAAATTTGAGTTGTTTAGGAATCAAGAGGGTGTTCTGGATCTAAGAAGATATTTTTAAAATTGTGAGGCAAGTTAGTATGAAAAATGAGTTAGATATAGAACTTTAAACTCATGGATATGGTTAGATAGTAGAATGTTAAAGTCAGGTGCCAAATACATATGGACTGGACTTTTAAATAGTATAAGCCAGATTCTAAGGTGATATTTAGTGATTGTCACCCCTTAGATTCATGCCTTTGAAAGGGTTTTTGAGCACATTCAATAGGACTCACCTATAAAATGTATGAACTGATAATGTGTAAATTATGAATGTCTTCATGAAAGACATTGTGAAGTGACTCTTGCTGTGGAGAATGTTAGCCACCATGCCATGAAAATGTTTATGTGACTCTCTGAAAAGTGCATTGTCCTGCCAGCAGCAAACAGGGCCTGACATCAAGTAACCAAAGACAAAAGGATAACTTCATTACAACCATATGATAAACCCTAAGCCAATCTGCCAGCCAGATTACTCCCAGATCAATTCCTACTTCATCTAGCCTATGAGAAATAATAAAGAGCACTGGTATTTTAAACCACTGGATCTTTGTTAATTGTCTTCCCACCTTCAATCCCAATATGTGTACTGGAAATCTCAATTCAAAAAGTGAGTCTCTGAACCTTGATAATTAGATTGTGAGTCTTATTAAACTCAAGACATCATGGTCCACTCTCTTAGTAAAAAAGGTCAATATTATTTTTCTTCCTGAATCTGAGGTCATGGGATGTTTCTTCTTTTTCTGAATGTTTTCTATTTCTAAATGGAGAGAACTTACACTGTTATTTGGATATCACAGGAAAATCTACAGATGAGTGAAACTGCAATTTAATTATCAATTGTATTTATTAATAAGTATAAACTATAAGATTAGGCTGCAGAGTAACTAGTGGGCTGGCAGGAGGCCCATAGGCCTGGCCTGTCTTAACTGGCAGATTGACTTGTCCTGGGGAAAAAGCACTGGACCAAGGGTGGCCTTCACCAACCTGAACTCTGTTAATTAATATCTTCATTAATAATGATAAATTGTTAGATTAGGCCGCTGGAGCAGCCGGTGGCGTGGCAGGAGATTGGCAGGCCTGACTTGCCTTAGAGGCCTATAGGCCTGCTGAGGCAGCTTGGCCAGGTGGTTTGGCGGGGCAGCTGCTGGATATTTATTAATAGCTATAAACTGTTATATTAGGCCAGTGGAATTGCTGGTGGCCTGGAGGGACAGTCGCAGGGGCTTGGTGGGAGGCCAATGAGCCTGGATTGCTTTAACTGGTAGCCCTTTCCCCAATAATTAAATACACCAAGACCTTTTAATGTTTCAATGCTTAGCCCTTAGCCAGGCAGACTCTCAACTAGATAATCTAAATTAACCCGGTCCACCTAATCCCAAACAGCTGTGTGGGCTGCTGGACCTGTGCAATGCTCTCAGACACATCTCTGCTTCAGTGTCTCCTGGCGGAAAGAGAGATTCCTCTGTGTAAAGCACAGGGTTCCTGTTTCTGTCTCAAGAAGTTTCACTTTCTTTCTGCCAACCAATTGGCCATCAGCCACTTTTATTAACCAATCATAGAATGCCTCAGAAGAGGTGGTAACCAAATCTCAGCACTGAAATCTGCCTTCCAGAACCAATGTATTAGACCTTCCTCCAACAGATGAGTCTACTTGTTTTGTATGATCTATTTATTATTATTTTTAGCTATTTGTATATTTTTACGTCTGAGTGTGAGTACATGTACACAAATGTAGGTGACTGCAGAGGGCAGAGGAATCAGATACTCTTCATGCTGGAGTGACATGCAATGGTAAACCTCCCTATGTGTGTGCTGGGAAATGATGATCTCCTCCTTTTCAAGACACAGCACATACTCTTAACCATTGAGCCATTTCCCATAAGTTTAAAAGAATTATTTCTCACCTATTCTCCAAAGCACTTTGTGTCCTTTAAACTGCTTGTTCATTTTTACTAATTGAAGCTCTGTGTTTTGCACCCAGTGCCATTCTTACAGCTTAGACAGAGACTATTTCTTTGCCTTCTTTAATCTATCCTCTTATCTTCACATACAGATCAGTTGACTCATCTCTTCCCTTGCTTATTTCAGTCCCTATCTTTTGAACCAATTGCATCAGGAGACAGAGTTCTCTCTTCAGCAATGCAGATTGACAACATTTTCTCAGCAAGGAACCCAAATATCTGCTTGTTGTACATTTTATTCATTGTTTAAAGCAAGGTAACTCTTAAGAAATGGAAATATTTGTTGTTTTCTTTTAAATCTGTTGCATATTGTAGACTGTGTTCCAGTAAATTTTGTGGTACAATCAAAGGTTCAAGTTCTTGAAGAAATTGCTCTAATCTACTGTGGTATGAATTTATTAAAATAACCAATTATGAGAATGTTTTTGCTTAATCCCAGGTGTGAGGATGCTTAAAACACAGGTGTAAAATATTAACTGTCTAGTGAGCTAGCAGGGGCGTGGCTTAGCCAGCTGAGCAAGTTTAACTCAGAGGACTTGATAAAGGGGAAAAAAGCCAGAGCCCCAGAAGAAGGGGGCTCTACAAAGATGTAGGAAAAAGTGGACTCTACAAAGAAGAAAGGGTTCTCCAAAGAAGTAGGAGAAAGGACTACAAAGAAGAAAGAGGTTGCTGCTCCCTCACCTGCTGCCTGCTGGTGCTCCCTCAAACTGATGTTTTTTCTTCCTGCTGCTGTCCCCTGGTTTGCTGGACTTCTACTGAGACTGGTATTACCCCCAAAGAACCCAATGACCCTAATCAGCAGGAAGAAGCTTAAAGAGAACTATGCCCCCTTTCACCTTTTACCCTCTTTCTCTCCTGCATAGTGTTGGCGGGTTGGAAGGGAGATAGAGGTATTAAGTACAGTAAAATAAATTAGAATGCATAATTAATATAATACAAAAATAATAAAGGCCTCTTGCTACAAGTGGCACCCAATGTGGATTATTACTTTCAGCCACTGAAAAATGAAACAAAAGGTGAAGAAAAAAATAGCCCATTCCCTATGATTACAAGTTAGTAGTAGTCTACAACCTAAAATCAAACTCTAACATAGCGTTGGGTCAATTGTCTAGAATCTATCATAGTCTTTCCATAATTCCATGTATCAAGGGGAAAGTTGGACCCATGAAAAAGGGAGTTATTTCACTTTCTAGTCATGGTTTGAGTTACCTAGGAAGGCATTGTTCCTTAAATAAGAAATTCCTCACTATCACCCAGGTTATAACCTGAAACACTGGGTTCAAGATGATGCATGGGTCATATCAGCTTCAAAGAATACATCTGTCAGTAGTGAGGGCTCACAAATACTCTACAGATATAATATTCTCTGGGCTAAGTGTCTTCTATTAAGAGGTATAAATCAAGATTAAGCATAGTAAGCTTTTCTTTGCATACTACTTTAATTTGTTCTTTGACAATTGTATATATGAATGTAATGCATGTTGATTACAGTACCACCCTGTACCCTCTCTAATCTGACTCCCATTCTTCATCCAAGAGTCCATTTCCCATTGTATTAGTCAGAGTCTTCTTAAGAATTGATAGAAATAATTTAACAGATTTAATAGCCTGGCATACAGGATAATCCAACAATGACTGATTTACGATAAAGAGACCCAGAATCTAGTAGCTTCTCACTCTGCAGAACTGAGTGTCTCAGTATTTCCAGTCTGGTTCTAAAGGCCTAGAAGGTTCCAGGAGGGCTGCTGGTCTTCAGTCTATACTGAAAACCCAAAGAAATTCAAAATAATATTAGCAAAGAGAACTCATAGCAAAAGAATAGATTAACTTGTCAGCAAAGGTGAAGACAAGCAAGCTATACCAGTGTTTCCTTCCTCCACATCCTTTGATATGGTCTATAACCAAAAAGTACTACTAACATTTAAGGTTAGTCTTCCTACTTCACATAATGTACTCAAAGTTTCTCACAGGAGGGCCCACTAGCTTGTGTTGTAGTTCATTACAGACCCAGTCAAACTGATAACCAAACTTAGCTATCATAGCTAAGTAAAGTCTTTTTGGTTTTATTTGAGTCCCTTTGAGTTTGACCAAGATTGTCCATATGACTATATATTTAGACTACCCATTGGGGCTTGTAGGCTAAACGTTGAGTACACAACTGAAGACAGTAACTGACCCTCCCTCAGAATCTGTAAATAGCCAAGAATTCATCAGGGAGCAGTAGGATCCAATAAGCCCCTTCACAATCCATGGTTGTCTGTTGACAGGCCCAGGACTATTGCAAGCATTTACAGCTGCGGCTTTAGCTTCATTTTGCCCAGTGTTGTTGGAAAGCCCTCCTCACTACCTTCTGGCTTTTGCACTCTTGGAGCTTCTGAACTGATAATTGCATGAGGTGGCACTCAGAAAGCACTTCACATCACATCATGTCAGGAACAGTCATTGCTCAAAGCACCGTGATAGTGATAAGAATAGCTAATTGTATCACACTAAAGGTATCATTTTAAACTTCACATGCTGAATTTACTTACTCAGAGAGTCACCACAAGATAGAAACAGAATAAGCAGACTAAACAAATGAGAGGAGAAACCATGTCTGGGAAAGAGGTAAACCTGTGCCTTAGAGGAAAAGATGAATGGAAAATTGATGGGCACCTTATACCTTCCCTTCAGTTTCACTGAGTGGAGCAGGGAATTTAAATCATTTTCTCAGCATCAGTCTCTAATCTTTGTCACCTCCCACTAAAATGTTAGATTGGCTCAGGCTTTGTGGATATATCATCCTTATAACCTTTGCTGTAGATAAACATATGCCTTCATAATCTGGTGCTAGCATGAACCCTTTTGAGAAGCTGGGTAAATATTTTCAGGATAAGTCTAGAAGTCTTACTCTTCCTAAATCATTAGCAGACAGAAAATGAGAGAGAGAGAGCAAGCTTCCTAGTCAAACATATTGCCTAAGAGCTAATGGGAGTATTATTATGATGGATAGGCCTGGAGTTTTGTCTTCAGAGAAAAGAATAAGAACATTTAATGGGAGAGGAACTGACCAATATTTACATTGGACAGGAAGTTACATTTTATATCTTTGGTGGTCAAAGAAATCACTGAGTGTGAAATCCATTCTTCAGATGGCTTCAGCCCTACATTCACCCCAGAATGTATATCTGAGATTTCCATGAACTCTTACAATCAATCTACATTTGTAATGCCACCTAGCTCCAACATTTAGCAGCCAACAAGGATCACTGGGCTGCTTTTTCCTTGAGTGAAAGAATACCAGACATGAGGTAAATCCTTGTTATCTCACAAGCCCTGAACACTACCAATATCAGCCTGCTTCCCCACCTGGAGAATGTATGCTTTGTGATACTGTGTCTGCATCAATTAAAATTTAGCTGAATAATTCATACACACTGAAATAATAGCAGTGCGTTTCTGCTAATAGGGCTTGTGACTAAAGAAGCATGGTATCGTTTGTGCCTCTTCTATAGTTGATATGTAGAAAGTGATTTTCTTACTTTACTTTGATATCAAAGCTTGGGACCTACAACTCTGTCAGTGTCTTCCTTTCCCCTCTCTGTTTTGTGACAACTTCATCAAATTAAAGTGAAGAGAAGCAGGCAACCTTTGAGATTCAACAGAAGGAGCATTCTAGAGGGCTTTGGAAGCCCCTTCAGGGCTAAACTTCAGCTTTTAGCTATGTAATCAGTCTCAAGTGGTTGTGAATGGACCTTGCTCAGGCCTGATGGACCTGTCATGTTGGAAGATTGACATTACAGCATTCTCAACCTCAAATCCATCACCTCCAACTTGTATTAGCCAGAGTTCTCCAGAAGAAAAGAACCTAGAAAATAAACATGTACTTGCCTATAAGTGTACATATTTACATATATATATATATAAAGGGTTGATTGAATCAGTTTGCGTAACATGGCAGAAATATTCCAACAATACCTGTCACTCACAGTTACAAGGCTAAGAACCCAGTAGTTTCTCAATCCTAGAGGCTCCCTGCCTCAGCAGTCGAACTAGTCCAACCATAACTGTCTCGTCTCACATGGAAAAGCAGAGACGCATTATAGTTGCTAGGCCCACAAGGCTGTGTACCTCAATAGTCTCAACCTGATACTGAATGCCTTCAGGGGTACTGGGGAGTCATTGGTCTTCAATTCATGATGGGACACTGAAAAAAGCTGGTTATAATATCAGCACAGGAATCAGCAACAGCACCAAGAGCAGAAATTAACTCAGTTGTGAAAGGGACAAAAAAGCCAAATAACCTTCATTCTTCTGTGTCCTTTCTTATGTGGGCTGCTGCAGGAAGGCACTGCCCACATTTGGCATGGGTTTCTCTTTCCCCCACAACAATTAAGCCAGTCAAGGAAGTTTCACACAGATAGGCTCATAGAGTTATAGTGTTTGTGAGCTACAAGGTAGATGCAGAAAATCAAACCTAAGTTCCCTGAAGGAACAGCTAGTGCTGTTAATTGCTGAGTCTTCTCTCTGGCCCCCAAGTTGCCATTCTTTCTTTCATGACCTTCATGGGAATCAGACTACAACACTGAATTTAAGGTAAATTGAGATCTTGATTATCTGTTTTGGGTCCCATTTATTCTACCCACAGGAATTTATACTGCACAGTCACAGGAATGGCTGACTTGTCCACTCTCCTCACACACAGATGCCCTGTGGTTTTGTTGAATACATGAATAGAAGAAAAACCAATTTATGTTTTTCTAATGTTTCCTTCCAATTTTTCATTTATAATTTCTTTTTCCTGTTGTAAATGAGTACATACCGCACCCTCTCTGAAGTCATCTGCTGCTTTTATATTTAAATACGTGGGCTTCAACATCCTTAGATATTTAGTGCCCTTCAATATAAAGTATCTGTCCCTGATATGACTCTAACTGTTTTACAGAAAGGAAATGGCAATGGAAACATCATAGGTGGATATTCACTAGCACTTTTTGGCATCATTTACATAGTTAACAATAAGCAACAAAAGAATTAACTCAAGTTTTGTAATCAAATACTATTAGTATTCCTGAAATCAAACCACTATCCAGATAACAGCTTCACATAAATTAGCAGGGTGTGGTTTGTTATCTGCCATGAGAAGCATGTGCCTCAGAATGGTTTCAGACTCAACTTTCCAATAAGGCTCATCCCTCTTGAGCATGCCACAAAGCTCAAGGCTTATCATATCCTTTATCAGAAGTTCTTTCCTTTGTCCTCAGCTCAGATTCCATGAGCATTAAACAGAAAGGACCTGCCACTGGCAAGACTGGTAAATAACATTAGATCTATGAGGCTTTTTACCTGGATTAGGGCTGAAGTTAGGCTTTTTGGTCTTCAGACTTCACTTTAATGAAATTCTGACCTAAAATAAACCCCTTCTTCCCTGAGTTGATTATATCAAAGCAAAGGAAATAAAACTGAGGCAGGGGTCTTGCCTTACTGAGATGGCATCATAATGGAGTAAGATCTGACTTTCTTTTTCCAGTATCAGAATAAATCGATCATATTTCTTCACTGTAGCCCGCAGGCAAGGCCTGATATCTGTCAGCCCAGCTCCAAGAATCCCCATCTCAGTGCCTGCCTTCTGGGCCCTATTTGCCCTAAAGAAGAGATGATATTCTGTATGTTTATAGGCTTCTAGCTTTGGGGCTGATAACCTTGCATTCTCCACTAGTTCAGCTTCTAAGGGCAAGCCCATTATTATTAAAAGATTTAAGACCACTTCCAGTTGTTTTATCATAGTGTAGTGTTTCTTTAGGAATAGATATATTCATCTAAATTTATCTATGCAATGTTCTCTACCCCACCCTCCTATCTACTTTTCAGTAGTGACTCACAGCTAAAGCAGCTAAAGAATGAGGTGGCTGGTCACAATGCATGGTAATTCTGGAAGCAGAGAGAGCTTGGAACCAACTGAGGGCCCTGCTATTACCCCCAAAACCTGCATGGATCAACCCAACCCTTTCTCAGCAAGACTTCATCTCTCAAAGGTACCACAACTTCCCCAAACTGCATTTCAGCAGGTCATGTTGAGTTCCAGTAAATGGATTACATGGCTGGCCATATACCACAGCTGATATGTATAGCTAATTTTCTGTGTCCAGAAGACATTGTTTCCCTATAGAATTGGCAAAACTTTTACCAAATGAACCAAAAGAAGGAGAAAGAAGAGCCGGGGTTCACACATTTTGGTTCCTGCTTTTACTGTTTCTATTTGTCATAGCTTTTCCTCCTTTTGTTTAATTCTGGTTAGTCTTAATTAGTCTCAAGTTGACAATTTCTTTTCAATAGTTAGCAGAGTCTAAATACAAAGTTTACACAAGATAAAGCAAAACTCTATTTTTGCCTCTACAGTCTCTTTTTATCAGTGAAATCATTTTTCTAATTTCATTACAATTTACTTCAGCTGTAGTTTTACTTTTCAAGACAAATCTTTTCTTGCAATGTACAAGTCATTTCAGTATTATTCTATTTACATGGAAATCTGATAAAAGATCCTTGTAATTTACTTTTGTTTGTTTTAATTTTGCTGCTCAATATTCTCATCATATTTTCAGAAAAGAAAAAATATAGTATAATTGCAAAGGGACAACTCACTTAAATAATTTCTTTTAAAGATGAAATTACTATTTTCTGTTGCATTCTATGGCACTAAGTACATTAGCAACATTGGTAACATTCATATCATCTCTCTTTAGATCCCCCCAGTGTTCAGTTCCCGAGCTCCTAAGAGCCACTGTTCTAGTTAATACTGCTGTGAACTTGACTCCTAGTTATGTGATGTAAGCCGAAATCTTGCACTTTTTTATCCTCGTTTTAGACTGGCTTGTTTCCGTTAGCCTGCTGTCTTCAAGATTCATTTATACATGCACGATGATCTTCCTTTTCATGAGCTGAGATCACTTTTACATGCATTTTACTTCTCCATCGTTTATTCAGCCACTGATGGCCTTGTAAGCTGTTTCTGCTACTTTGCTGTTTTGATCAATGCCACAGTAAATCCAGGCATATAAAACTTCCTCCTTTTCCATATTGAGTATGTACCTAGAAAACAATTAGTAAATTAAATGATTTCATTCTGTACGTAACATTTCTGAAGAATCAAAGTTACCAATCTTTAAGTCTGTGGCGTATGGCCAGCCACTTACTAGAATTATGTTATTTTGTAATTTAAATGTTTCCATTTTTTATCATTTTATTTTAATAGCAAAACTCAATGTACTTCATCAGTTTCATATTCAATTTTAATTCTTTAGTATATCTGTATTATGAATTTTAAACATGTTCTTTTCTAACTCTGTTGCTTAATTTCAGAGTCCAATTATGCAATTATATTTCATTTTGTTAAGGTCATTTCTACTTGTTTCTTGACGGACACAATCACTTCAATTACTAGACCTCTAAAAATATGTATTTGTATTTTTTTGACAAATTTACAACAAAATTTTACCCAATAACAGTTTCTGGACTTAAAGAATCTGAACTATTAAGTCCAGGTGCTTGTTTCTCTTTTTTGAACTGTGTTTTTGTGAAGGTTTTATTCTCATGCCAGCCAGTTTGATCACTGTAAAAGGTTTATGAAGGAAAGTCTAGATAGGCTTTTCTTCAAGCGGTTGGACTTCCTGAGATGACCACCAGCACAGGCTGTTCTACACGACTGTTTTTGTCTTTACTGTATTTGATGGAGACTTGGAATTTCATAGACATGTCCAAGGTGTAATCATTACAGCTCCCTCGTAACTTTTATCACTTGCGTATCTCCCAAATACTTTGAGTATTGTTTCACATGTGAACTCAATAATCAGACAACTCTGTTGAAGATGTTAGGCAGTGCTTTCCTGCGTGCTTTTTATTTTTGCCAGTGTGTAGGGTGTGCACGCATGTGTATATACGTATCTACATGTGTAGGGGTACCGGCATGCTCACAAGTGTCTGCATTTGTATGGACGCCAGAGGTGTCTTTTGCACTCACTCTCCACTGCTTACATTGAGACAGGATCTCACTGGCACAACTGATCTCTGATTTGGTTAGCCTAACACATGGCCTGTTTCTGCTTTCAGAGCTTGGAGACTACAGATGGGTTGCCACACCTGCCCACCACCATTAGTGTTCTAAACCATGGACCTCAACTTACCTGCCGACCCATCCTTCTAACCCTCACACTATCTATTTTGTGGCTCCCCAAAACAACAGCTGCATTGGTGTACATGACATCCACTACTTTGCAGCACAGCGAGACCGCTGATTAGACTCTCTCTTTAGGTCCTGCTGTTTAGAAAACACCTCCAGGAAGAAAGCCATTGCAATTGTGATATCCACCATTTCTCTTCTCTAAGGGCTTGGAGATCCAACATCTTAGAGTAATTCCATGTGTTTTGTCTCATTTTATGGTTGTTTACAATGGGCAGATCCACCAAGTACAGCATTGTCAAAGGCTGGAATCACTCCTCTCAGTTTTCATTCTTTGTTTGTAGTGTGGACTTTATACTTCCACCCTTATTCTGATTCTTCAGTGTGCTTTCTTTGGCCTTCTGACTCAGTTGGCTCCCTAGGATGACCTCCTTGGTTCCCATGGTCTCACTCATCATTAAAGTACTACAGGATCCTGAAATCTATACGTTCTGCCAAGACTTCCTTTAGTCTGAATCCAAACATGACATTCAATCACCAATTGGATATTTCTACTGAGAAATGCTCAGACCTCTCCAAGCCAGTGCTCAAAACATACCCCCTTAATGGACTTTTCTCTTATGTTCCCAACTGCAAAGAACACAGCCACACCACACCTCAGGGCAAAAGTTCAGAAACATGGGGATTATCTAAGCTTCCTGTTTCTCTCTAATTCTTTGCATGCAGTGAGTTGCACAAGGCTTATATGTTCTCATGAAATATTTCTCAAGAGCTTTTCATTCTTTCTATCCTACCTTAACCTGTATCCTTCTCACAATGCAACACTGTGAGGCTCATCCCATTTAACCCTTTCAGAGAAAATAACTCACGCCATGTTCTGCTTTAAGCACTTTTGTATACAATAACTCTTTTAATCTATGTAAGATGCCTATAGCCTAAGTCTCACTATTATAATAAAAGACCAGGACACACAGCATCTCCCTGTTTTTCATAGTGGTTACTTAAAAGAGCCAGGAATTAAAGTGAGAATGTCCAACTCCAGAGTCTTTGATTGATCACTAAGACTGGGTGTTTCTCAAACAGTTTTTTTTTCTGTCCAATTCCTTATGCATATTAACTTAACTGTGGTTGTTATCACTCACTCCTTTTTATTCTAAAGCCTCAATATATTCTCATCTTCAAGTTAGTTCCTCATGTTAAAGTTTGATATTTATCTCAGAATGAGAATTTCTCTTTTTGTCACTGTTTCTTCTGTATATTTGTCTCTTTGTATGCAATGTCACACTTTAAACAGTCTCTTTTGACTAATATATCACATTTTCTCCCTTACCAATGTCTGGGTTTCAAGCTCGTTCTCTGTGTTACATTAGACTAAAGACTTGTTAATCCTGAGCCTAAGGTCAGAACAATGGCTTTCTGCCCAGTGTTCTGTGCAAAACTAGCAGGATATCTGAAATACTGGGATACCCAATAAGCAATTGAGTCAATAGAGGAAGAGAAAATCATGAAAGCAGCCACATCCATTCTAACTTGTCCTTTAAAAAGCCATTTATTGCCAGTCAGTGCTAGAAAAAGTGTGAGGAGAGCTCTCTCCATGAAAATGTTAAATCACCTCCACTGTATTGATTTTAAGATTTAAAATGCCAGCATCCCAACCTCCTGAGTGTCTCAATGGTATCGCATCATTAAGTTTCATAAGAAAAGCATTTGTAACAGCCTAAAACTTAAATAGAATCAGCTAGTTGTTTTTAAGAAGTTAAATCCTTTTGCTTACAGAAGGTTTTCAGTTTCATAAGGTCCCATTTGTTGATCGTTGGTCCTAGAATCTGAGCTATTGGTGTGCTGTTCAGGAAGTTGTCACCTGTGCCAATGAGTTCGAGGTTTTTCCCCACTTTCTCTTCTCTTGGATTTAGAGTATCTGGTTTTACGTTTAGATCTTTGATTCACTTGGACTCATGTTTTGTGAAAGGTGATATGGGTCTATTTGCATGATCTACATGTTGACATCCAGTTAAAGCAAAGGACACTGTCATTAAAACAGCAGCCTACAGATTAGGAAAAGATCTTCATATCCTCCAACAGAGGACTAATATCCAAAATTTACAAATAACTCAAGAAACTAAACACCAAGAGACCAAATAATCCAATCAAAAAATGGGATACAGAATTAAACCAAGAATTCACAAAAGAAGACTCTCTAATATCTGACAGACACTTGAAGAAATGCTCAGCATCCTTAGTCACCAGAGAAATGTAACTCAAGAAGACTCTGAGATTCCATCTCACACCTGTCAGAAAGGCTAAGACCAAAAACTCAAATGATAACACATGCAGGAGAGGTTGTGGAGAAAGGGGAACATTCCTCCATTGCTGGTGGGAATGAAGACTTCTACAACCACTATGGAAATCAGTCTGGCAATATCTTAGAAAACTTGGAATTGCTCTACCTCAAGACCCAGCCATACCACTCCTGGGCATATATTCAAGAGAATCTTCACAAAACCACAAGGACATTGATTCAACAATGTTCATAGCAGCTTTATTTGTAATAGCAAGAAACTGGAAACAACCCAGTTGCCCTTCAACTGAAGAATGGATAAAAAATAAAATAAAAAACCCTGTGGTACATTTACACAATGGAACACTACTCAACTATCAGAAAAAAAACAAAACATGCAATTTTCAACCAAATGGATGGAACTAGAAAAGCTCATCCTGAGTGAGCCTACCCAGACTCAGAAAGATACACATAGCATGCATGTGTTCACTTATAACTGGATTTTAGCTATATAGTACAGGATAACTATCCTACAACCCACAGACCCAAAAGAACAGGAACCTAGAATAACTATATTTTGACAAATTCCACCCAGCAGCAGATCAAAACAAATGTGAGACACACAGTAAAACATTAGGTAAAGCTTGGAGAGCCGTATAGAAGAGAAAGAGAAGGAATGGAGAGACTTGGAGGGGTCAAGATCAACACATGAAAATCAACAGAACAAACTAACCTAAGCCCCTAGAGCTTAAAGCAACTTAAACTCTAACCAAAATAATAAGAAAAAAAGTTTAGACTTGACCTAGATCCCCTATACAAATATAGAGGATAGGCAGCTTGGTCCTCATACAGATCCCTTAACAAGTAGGGGTGGGGCAGTGTCAGTCATGAACTTTATTACCTGTTAGTGGGACACTTTACCCTAGTGGAGCTGCCAGCTAGGGCCCCAGAGCAAGAGGAAGCTCTTAGCCCTCATGTGACTGATAAACTGAGGCGGGGGGCTGATATGTGGAGGACCCCCACACCAGAGGAGTAGGATAGGTGGGAGATGGGGGAGAGGAGGAGAGGGTGGGACTGGGAGGGGAAGAGGAAGGGGGCTGTGATTGAGATGTAACTTGAATTAATAAATAAATGTATATAAAAAAATTAAATCCTCATTAAAACTGGAGAAAGAGGAAGTGGCATAGATAATGAAAAGAGATCACGTGTTGTTTTTTCCTTTGTTTATAGTGAACTTTGCAAGGCAGACACTAAGTATGTTCAGTTACATGTCCATTTTATATTTCATATTTTCATATTTCAGGAAGAAATGAGAGAGAGGTGGGGTAAAAGAAGGTGGGAAGAGAGGAGAGAAGGATATTTGAAGATGAGAGGGAGGGAGGGAGGGAGGGAGGGAGGGAGGGAGGGAGGGAGGGAGAGA
>CAJQZJ010034084.1:702095-719457 GCA_907164525.1 Lophiomys imhausi | reverse complement strand
AGGGAGGGAGGGAGGGAGGGAGGGAGGGGGGGAGGGAGGGAGGGAGAAAAACATCTTTGGATATGTTTCAGTTGTATAGCACTGCCTTAGCATGTGTGAAGCCCTAGTTTAGAGCTTCAGAACCCACCCACTCATCTCCTCTGCCCCCTCTAAAAAAAATAAAGGGAGGAAGAAGTGAAAGGAAGGGGATGGGAGAGGTGGATAAGAGAAGAGACAGGGAAACAGAACAGGGGAGGAGATGGGAGAGTGTAGTGTGGTTCACAATTCATTTAAATCATGTGCTAGAGTCTACCCTTTGGAGGGAAAAACATAATTTATTATATTTTCACATCTTTCTCTATGACATATCCTACCGTCTCCTTTGTAGATACCATTTCTCCCACGCCAGTAGTATAACATGTCTTTATCCTCTTTTCATACACACATACCTAGACTATTCAGAAATTCATCTGTCTAAAGAGAAAGGTACTCCGGTAGCTTTCTAAATATATGTGAAATAAAAATGAAGGCCGTGAATGCTATTCCCTGTGTAATGTAATGTTCCTGTGGAGAAAATAGGCATCAGTCCTGTAGTTTAAAAGGAAAGGTTCAAGTCACGTCTTCTGCATTCTTCAAGTCCTCTCCCGCACAGTTTGCTGCTTCAAGGAGAATGAAAGAATAAAAATATCTGCTAGAAATTTGCCTTGATGAACTCTTTCCCCCCCCCCCAATGATGCTATCCCATCCCATTTGATAGCATTTATACGATTCTATTAACATTTTTAACCATTTTTCCATCCCTATTTGGGCCCCAAACAGGTTTACTACGTCCCAAATCAGCAGGAAGTCATTTATGAGGGCGACGTCCCAGGCCCAGAAGGTGGGGAGGGTGTTTCCACCCTCTTTGGTTATTCGATGGATAACGGAAAATTTTGTCATTTAGGGGAAGAGACCACAAGCTGTTAAATGGGTGTGTTAATTGGGTTTTGGAGGTTAGACCTAGGGACTTCTCTCTGTTTCTTTTCTGTATCCTTCTTTCTCTCCTATGTAGGAGTGAATAGACTTGAGAAAAAAAATGGGACATAGACATAGTATAGAAAAGATTAAAAAAAAAGGACAGATTATTGAATAAGCCCTTATACCTTTGTATATTGATACAAAATTAATACTATATTACGCTAAATTGGTATTGATCATTGTATATTAATGGAAAATTAAGATTGTATTGGACTATATCAGTACTGATCTTAGTATATTGATACAAAATTAAGAATATATTTGGCCACATTGGTATTGATCTTTGTATATTGTTACAAAAAAAGGGTAACACTTTTTAAAGGTATTGTACCTAGTAATGCTTAAAAAGGAAATGTGAAGTTTTGGCCTTTGGCTACCAACCATCATAAACTGTTTAGGATAATTAAGAAATACAAACTAACAGTCATGCAAGCGTGTCATTTTGTTACCTACTATGACAGTCTATCACAGTTATTTTCTAAGCTACTCAGAAATCAAGTTGTTAAGAGATAGCAACATTTTCTTATCTAAACATAAGAAATAGACAGGGCGTCTTCAAAAACCCCAAGAGATCTGCAGAGTATGGCATTCAAAGATGTTTTCTTAAATTAAGATTTTTTTGATATCGAGACATGCCAGCTCCTGACAGCATCCCCTATTCCACTCCAAGTAGAAGATGAGCATCGAGAATCTCCAGTGTGAGATGGTTGAATCAGTGGCAAGCCTATCTCTTGGCAACCCCCCCCCCCCCGCTTCAACTGTAGACAGACTGCTGTCCAAAAAGCACAAGACTTGGAAGCAGGTAAGTCGACAGCCTAGCTCTGCCAAGACAGGGTGGGTAAGTCCTTCATAATTCCTGCTCTACAATCAATGTCTGTCAGAGAAATGGAGCCAAACAGCTGAAGATTGATGCTGTAATGTATGGAGAGAGAATGGGAACTGTCAAAGTAGCCACGGGTATGTCTTTTCTTAGTTTTGGAAGCTGCGGGCCCTGCACTTCCTATATAATCAGATATATTTATCCCTCTCAGGTCTCTGAGGTGGTTGAAGAATAGATAGGTAGAGTCTCATAGTTAAATTTTGAGTCGTTTAGGAATCAAGAGGGCGTTCTGGATCTAAGAAGATGTTTTTAAAATTATGATGCAAGTTAGTATGAAAGCTGAGTTAGATAGAGAACTTTAAACTCATGGAGATAGATAGTAGAATGTTAATGTCAGGGGCCAAATAAATATGGACTGGACATTGAGAATGTATGCTAAGCCATATAACTCTCAGAATTGTGGCCTATTTATTTCAGTTGTTTTGTACTGTATTTATTGTTATAAGAGGAAGAACCATTTGTTGGACTGAAAAAGAAAAGAATTATGCATTTGGGGGGAAGCGTGAGAGGGTAGGAGGGTGGGGCTGGGAGGGGTGGAGGGAGAGGGCTGTGATGGAGATGTAACTCGAAGTAATAAATAAACATTAAAAAATAATAATAATAATGTTATTAATACCAATGCTGTGCTTTCTGGGCTGTGACACTAACTAAATGAGGGAGATAAGTAGATTTGTTTCTGAAATATTAAAATTCAAAATAACTGATTTATAAAGTGTTTTTTTTTTCTGCAAGCCTTGAGTATTTATCCATGAAGCATTAAAGGCTATAGTGATGACTCAATGAGTAAAGTACTTGCTATGCAAGTACGAGAATTTGAGTTCTGATCCCAAGAGTGCACGTGAAAAAAAAAAAAAAAAACCCAGGCCTGACACTGTAGGTCTGTAACCCAGCACTTAGGGAAAAATGCAGAAGGATCCTTGGAGTTCATTTATCAGCTTTCTGGACCAACGGAGAGCTGCAGTTTCAATGAAAGACCATGTATCTATATAATAATAATAATAATAATAATAATAATAGTAATAGACAAATGGTTGTCAACCTCTGGCTTCTACATGAGCACACACAAGCCACACACACTTTTCTTTTTAAAGCATAGTAACACTTTGCCTCCTGCTAGCTTCTACTCTTTGGCATTTGTTCTTTCCCATATCTTGTAGACATGGTGAAACACAAAATAGCTTAATGAGGAAGAGATTCACACAGATGATTTTGTAAAAGGTCGGGCCAGCTGCACTGCAAATCAAACAGCTCTAACATTAACTCCCATCTTACAACACCAGTCTTTGTGGCTCACACCACTGCAGCAGTCAAGAAAGAAGAGTTTGATCACATCACTACACTCTCATGAAAACGTAATGGAATCCATGTTCTTTACATGTCTGTGGCTTTCTATTTCTGCCTCTTCTTCCCCTTCTGTTTCTCATGCACATGCAAACATGTGTGTGCGGAGACAGACATCCACAAGAACACACGGTACTGCGTCTTTCCCTTCATAATAATACAAAAAGATCAATGCTAGATTTCACATTCTGCAATGTTCTGAATCTGGGATCTTTTTCTCCTTTTCTGTGCATGTTTAAAGATGATTACAGAAGAGAAGAATGCATGAGACAATTACAGACATGAAACTTGAAATAATAATCATAAACCTCATTCAAAAAACAATAAAACAAAGACTGGCATGATACTATCAGTCCTATGATTCCATAAACATCACTTTGAATAATTTTATAGATATTATCTCTGCCTTTAAAGTGAAAATATTTTACAGCTTTTTGGTTATATTGAGATCTTGATGAATAAACAAAAATGTGTGAAATTATGCTTTGTTTTCTTTTTATGACACTGTAAAATAGTTATTTCACAACATGGCACAGTTCTTTGAGGGTTTTTGAGATTATTTGGGAAACATGCTTTCTAGCTTTAATAGTGAGGATGCTGTCATGCCAAAGCCTGTCCACCCTTTCTTTGTCCCAGCAAGGGAACTTTCTCTCACAGAAGTACAAGCTGGATCATATTTCAGGAAGTGGTTCAGCATTCCTTGCCTTCTGCCCAAAACAGGAAAATTGCAACTATTTATCAGGTTTGATTTTAGTGGAGGGGGAGGGTTGTTTGTTTGTTTTATAGAGAGAGCCACTGACTGCAATTGACACCTGCTTTTGTTCAGCAATCTAAGCCAAACAACAAGTTTCATAATTCATTTATAAATGTTGTTATATAAAGACAGACCTATGTGTGTGCTCATGCGTGTGTGTGTGTGTGTGTGTGTGTGTGTGTGTGTTGTATACATAGAGGTGTTCTTGTAAGCATTTCTGTGTGCTTGTGTGGAGGACAGGGGCTGACACTAAAGGTCTTCCTTAATTATTCTCCACCTTCATTGTTTGAGTCAGGGTCTCTGACTGAACCTAAAGCTCACCACTTCCGGGAAACGATCTGGTCAACAAGTTCCAGAGATCTTCTGTCTTGGATTTCCCATAACGGGATTAAAGGGGCACACTGGAAGCTGGCTTATATATGAGTAATGGGTCCAGATTTAGGCCTTCACGGTTTGCTAAATTAGCTTCCCCTCTTCAGCACCCTGAGAAGATTATATTTTTAGGTGAGGGGGGACTCTCCAATGACTGCTAAAGCTCAAGATCAAAGTTGTACTCTTATCTGGATACACATGCATCAGACTGAAGGAACTAAGTTCTCCCTGTTGACTTGCTACATCCTTGACCTTTTCTCTTGTGAGCTTTGCCTTCAAAAGCTGAACCATTTTTCCAGACCCTTGGCACATTCTTACTATAGCTTAGAAAGTCTCTTTAATTTCACCATATGCATATCAAGATGTAGTAGGACTAGGTGCATCTTCTTCTATTGAGGCTAGACAAGGCCTTCCATTTAGAGGAAAGGGAATCGGAGGCAGGCAACAGAGTCAGAGACAGCCCCTGTTCCCATGTTAGAGGTCCCAGATGAGGACCAAGCTGCACATCTGTTACATATATGTGAGGGGCCTAGGTCCATCCAACGCACACTCTCTGGTTGATGGTTCAGTCTCTGTGAGCCCCTATCAGCCCGGATTAGTTTTTTCCATAGGTTTTTGTGGTGCCCTTGACCCCTCTCGCTCCTTCCATCCTTCCTCCCCTTCTTCCATAGGATTCCCCAAATTCTACCTAATTTTTGGCTGTGGATCTCTGCATCTGTTTTCATCAGCTGCTGGGTGAGGCCTCTCAGATGACAGTTATTCTAGCCTCCTGTCTGCAAGTATAGCAGAATATTATTAATAGTGTCAGGGGTGGGCTCCCTCTCCTGGCGTGAGGTTCAAATTGGGCCAGTCATTGGTTGGCCATTTTCCTCACTTTCTGCTCCCTCTTTATCCCTGCACCTCTTATAGGCAGGAAAAATTGTGGATCTAAGGTTTTGTGACTGGGTTGTTATCCCCATCCCTCCATTGGAAGTCTTATCTGGTTATACAGGAGGTGACCATTTCATGTTGCATATCCTATTATTGCTATGAGTCTCAGCGAGGCTAATCCTCATAGGTTCCTGGGCATTTCCATAGTCCTAGATTTCTAGCTTGTCTCAGAGATACCTACCACTGATTCCAGTTGTCTCTTCCAGTTCTCTCTTCTTCCATCCCCCCCACACTTGATCCTTCCCATTCCTCTCCTCCCTCCCTCCCTCTCCCACTCAGCTCCTTCCCTCCATCCACTCCAGATGTCTATTTTATGTCTCCTTCTCAGTGAGATTCAAGCATTCTCCTTTAGGACCTCCT
This sequence comes from Lophiomys imhausi, assembly GCA_907164525.1. Taxonomy (NCBI): domain Eukaryota; kingdom Metazoa; phylum Chordata; class Mammalia; order Rodentia; family Muridae; genus Lophiomys; species Lophiomys imhausi. The sequence continues at coordinate 713,824 of CAJQZJ010034084.1, read as the reverse complement.
TGTTACTTAGCTTCTTTGAGTCTGTGGATTGTAGCATGGTTATCTTGTATTTTATGGGTAATATCCACTTATGAGTGAGTGCATACCATGTTTGTCTTTCTGGGTCTGGGTTGCCTCACTCAGGATGATCTTATCAAGTTACATCCATCTGCCTGCAAATTTCATGATGTTCTTGTTTTTAATACCTGGGTAATATTCTATTATATAAATATACCATATTTTCTTCATTTAGTCTTCAGTTGAGGGACATCTAGGTTGCTTCCAGAGGAGGGAGGGGAAGCTCCTATTGGTGTGTAAAGTGAATTAATTAATTAATTAATGAAAGAAAGAAAAACAAAAAGAAAAATATGACTTATAGATTTGGCTTTATAAACATCTCTAGCATTATTTGATATATGACACAACTAGTATCTTTAAGAAAATTCATCTTAGCTACCACCAGCTCAAATGAAGGAAAAACATACAATATTCTTATTGTTTCATTTAATCTTTCAATAAAATCTTTAATAAAGCCATATATTCTTATTTTTCACGGTGTCTGGAGTGTGTGATGGGGCCAGTCCTACAGATCCAAAGCTACAGGATCTCCATGACACAGGGCAACAGCAGGATATCAGAGAGAGGTCTCAGTGGGGTTCCAATATCGACTATGTAGCAGAAGCCAGAAGCCTAAAACCAGGCCAATGACTCACCACAAAGAACATTTTCAAGCAAAGAAGTATGGACAAAAGGATATACTGTGAGACACACTGTGACACACTACCGCTTCCACGAGATTATCTTTTCTTTTTCTCTTTTGGGGGGAGGTTGAAAGAGTGGAGGGTGGGTTTGAGGGGATGGGAAGATGAGTGGGATTGGGGTACATGTTGTGAAATTCAAAAGAACCAATATGACTTGGATCCTTTTCTTTTTAATTCACAAGATGCATTGTCCTGTCTGTCTATAGAAAGTGCCTTGGTGTTGGTCTCCTGATTTCCTTTCTGGGCCCAAATCCTTCTGTGTCCAGTCCCTCTGTATTGTACTGGTTGTCAGCATATGACATGTTAAATCACAGCTGTCACATGGTAAACCTTAAATTTCATGATGAGGAAATACAATATGTCCTTAGTCACACTCGGTATTTTGTATTTAAATCCTTAAAACAAAGCTTATCTAGTCTCACCTTACTCCTTCTACTTAAACACATAATTATGGGATTCAGAGGTGGTGGGTATACCTTACGTACATCACTCATTTTGATCACATGGTGTAATCAAAGCCTTCAGAATTGTCAAACACTAGAAATCACATGCAGACTGAAAAAACAGAAAAACAGAAAACCTAATCCAAAACAAATGTGTTTTTAAACATATTCAAAGAAAGTGAAAATAAATTGGCGTTTTTTGTAAAAACGCAGCAAACTAATAGCCAGTTCAGTAAAGTTGTGTGTGTGTGTGTGTGTGTGTGTGTGTGTGAGTGTGTGTGTGTGTGTGTGTGTGTGTGTGTGTGTGTGTGTGTGTGTGTGTGTGTGTGCGCGTGTGTTTGTTTGTTTCCTTTCTAATTTGAGCCACTTTGCTCAACTGAGTGGCTTCAGCTTCAGGTAGTCCTTCCTGTAGCCATGGCCATCATTTCTGAGTGTTTGCAGAAACTATATTCTCATTTTCCCTTCAAAGAGATCTTCACTGGTTTCTCCTAGATGGTGCTTTCAGCGTGCAGCCTGTTGTTCTGACAATGATGGCTCATTTTCCTAGGATCACCTGCCTGGTCAGAAGAGAATGCCAACATGGTTTATTTGATTCGCTGGTTTACTGCTGAGTCCAGCTGGTGAATGAACTAGAAATGATCCCACTTACCAGGACGCATGTGCAACAGGCACACTGTTCAGTCTGATCATTCCCCTTTTGCTTCCAGAATTACAGAACATATAACTATATTCTAGGTGTTTACTATCCATATGTTTTCAAAACTTTTGAGCAATTATTTCTCATTCCCTCTCTCCCTTTTCCCCTCCCCATTCCTCTCTCCTTCTCCCCCCACCTTGTGTGTATGCATGTGTGTGTGTGTGTGTGTGTGTGTGTGTGTGTGTGTGTGTGTGTGTAGGGCAGAGTTCAAAGTTCAGTGTCCTCCTTCCTCTGTCACTCCCTCCTAACTGTTTGAGACAAGGTTTCCTACTGATCCTGTAACTCCGAGATTTGCTGGATGACTGGCCAGTGAGTGTCAGAGATTCTTCTTTCCCCAATGACTCAGGTGAGGTCTTCCACAGCTGAGGGCTGGAGGTCCAAACTCAAGTCCATATATGTGCACAGTGGGTACTTTGCTGATTAAACCATCTCTCTATCCCTGAAAAAATTATCTCCTAAGAACAATAAAAATAAATCAAAACATGAATATATAGTTCTTACAGAAATTCAGCAATAACCCTTGATTCTGGGATTTATTTATTTTGTGGGCAACTCAGAGTATGTTTTACAAGGCTGATTTGCCTGTGTCCTCTCCTCTAACCCTTGCAGGTTATCTCCTCTGCTTTCTCCCCCGACCTACCTCTCCTATCTCGCTGACTCTCTAGTATTGACTTAGACATGCAAATTCATCTGAACATTGTTAAACTAATTTGGAATGCAAACTGGGACCAAAAGCCCTGTGCTTTAGAGACATGCATAGCTTTTGACTTGTATTCTGTTTGAAACTTTCCCCATCAGTATGCTTCTCCATTCACCTGGGTAAATAATAGCCATATATATACTTGTGTACATGTGTGTGAATGCCTGCATGTTCCTGGAGATGGATTAATCATTAAGTAACACAATACCGAAAAGTACATATTTAATACTGAGGAAATATTTGAACCTATTTACTAAAAATAGAGATAATGAATCATTTCTTTCAGTCATTGTCTTCCCCCCAACTCTTCCACATAAAAGGAACTTTAGAAGACCTTGTGTAGAAAATTGCCTGCTGAATCAAAGATTACCCAAGCAAAGGGTTGAGAGACTGAGTTCTGCAGACCCTGTGTATGAAGGTATTGATGTCTACCTTTTGCAATGTGAGGTCCTGGGGCCCTTCTATTAGGAAAGTTGATATTCTGGTGAGAGTTCTTTAAGACTCAATTCATAGGCAACTTGATTTGTCCTTTTTGTTTGAGATACAGAAATTAGGGGAATTAAGATCATCTACCAAGTTTCTTTTGTTAGGAAAAAAGTGCAGAAGAGGCTGAGATGAGACTATGTGGGACTTTCATCAAACACACAAAACAAATGTAATGGAAGCTGGAAAGTTGAAGGGCCTAGGTCGTGTATTCTAAATGTGATTTGCTGACAAGCAGGATATGTTTTTGTTTTACATTTATTTTTAATTTTCATTATGTGAGGTGATGATGTGGTGTGGTGTTTTTTTTTTTGTGTGTGTGTATACAGGTGTCTGCAAAAGTCACATTACAGGTAGTTGTGCACTACCTAATATGGATACTGGGATTCATATTCAGGTTCAGCACAAGAGTAGTATAAATACACATATAACCATTGAACCATTGCTCCATCATGATACAGTTATTTTAACGTAAGTATTGTAGTTTGGAGAGTGTAGTCAAGAATAATTCACAGACTAATTGCACCTAAAGTTTAAATTTCTTTTGATTCGCTGGGCGCAGTGGTACAACCCTTTAATCCCAGCACTGGAGAGGCAGATGCAGGCAGATTTCTAGGCCGGTCTGGTCTGCAAAGCAAGTCTAGGCAAGGCAGGGATGCGCAGTGAAACCATATCTTGAAAAACAAAACAAAAGAAAAAATTTCCTTTGATTCTTGGACATCGCAGATCAGTACAGCACTCAGCCCCAAGCAGAGCTTGCAAAGCACCTAAGAATGCAGGTTGTCACTTCCCAATGCTAATACTCTATTGGTGGAATCGTTAGACATATCCATCAATATTTTGTTCATTCTTTTCCCTATGCTTCTGTAATATCAACTCTGTAAATCAACACATACTGTACTTGCCAAATAGGAAGTCACTGAGTCAGAAATGGGCATTCTTATTTACAACAGACTACCCTATTCAAGCTCAGTCTCCATAAACTGGCCCAGCAGGCTTTATCCTGGCCGAGAATCAGAAATACAAGCGTTCCTCTCATGCAACTCTCTCAGAAGGTCCTAGTCCCGGAAAGCAATAACCACATCTTTGCAAATGATTAATATGTTCATTTTACTGTGTAAAATGTGCTTCCCCTGTTACAATCCCTACCAAGGACAGCAAGTGGTAAGTGTTATCATTGCTTCTTTGTTCTATGAATTGAGCTTTTGATTTTTGTGGATGAGAAGGAGTGAGATCTTGGATGAAAGGGATAAAATGATGTTTATATTTACAAGAGAGAGATTTGCTTTATTTTGATTTGGTTTGTTTTACTTTTAAATTCTAGGGAGGAAATAAGAGACTGTCCACTGAAAAATTAAATGTCATGACATTTAAAGTCTATTCATTTCTGGTAAACTACTTGTAGCTAAGGACAGGGATTGCTGAAGATTTTGAATCAGTTCTGTTTGAGCCAAAAACTAGTCCTGTGGCTGGGGGTAGTGTCAAGTTACAGTCTATGGCTATTTTCTTTTCTCGTCCCTTTAAGATGTTCAATTCCTCTAGAGAGTTTGACATCACTCCTATTCTACTGCTTGAAACAAATGATTGAAAGCTGGAAGGTGGTTAAATGTTCCCTGGGCTGGCATTGTACAGAAGGAAGAGATGGGTAAACTCTGTAGAACTGACTGGAAAAAAAGATGAGGACTATTCTCTATGTCACCAAATACAGCTGCCCACAGCCTTGTTTTCAGAACTAAATGACAGTGTGTCTGTTGTTGTTTTGTATATTCACATTACTGAAGTTTAGTGTGAATTTTGGAAACTCTGTGGATCAAGATGATGGAAAGCTCTCCACCTGACTCGTCATGATCAGTATCTAAAATGCTGGAGAGGGGACAGAGGGTAAGCAAAAAAAATTTCTCCTCATTTGAAAAAATAAGGTAACAATGAAATATAGTGAGTGACAGCATTACATATAGATGGATAATACAATTGTTTTATTTAAGAGCTATACATTTATTCTCTAGTTTAAAATCAATGTATAAAATTACCTTCTTGGTTATCATATTAAACAAGTATATGTGTTTCATCCAATAGTCAGAAGAATATACTGTTCCCTTTGTGAAAAATTATGTGCCTTTGCTTTGGTGATTCTAAAAATTTGATAAATGCCTAATTCCATCTGAGGCAGGTAGGTATCCTCATATAAAATTCTTAGCAACTATAGATTTTAGAATGCAAAACCACTAACAATAGGCCAATCTAGGCAATCAAATACAGACATAAGGATAGAACGAAAGCATAAGATTCTAGAAACCTAAGGGCGCAGCAACTTTAACAAGGGATAGCTTCAGTTAGATGAAAGGACACTAACAGAAGTAGAACATTGGCTATTAAGCTCATAAATCTCTGCAATGGCCGATTAACTGAAGCTCTATGAGTAAGGTCTACTGCCTATCATATTCAAAAATATGCCCAGATTCTGTTGTTCAGATTCTGTTAACTATCTGTAGATGCTCAGTTCAATGTGCTTGGAAGCCATTAGAAGCAATGGATGAATGACTGTAATCCAATACTCCGAGAGAAGACAAAGAAGTCAGAAAACCAATGTTGTTTGGAATGCATACAGGGTTGTTCCTAAATTGGTGCCGCATTTCGGTGAACCACAGAAGAGACAGAATGACCCTGTACTGTGAAAAACCACAGTAGCTTCAACAATAAAGTCTAGACAATTCCTAGAAAAAGCCTCAGGATTTCTGTCATACTGAGTGTGGTTGACATTCAGGACTAAGCAAGAATCCTGCTTAGTGATACCAGAACTAGTTCCTAGTAAAATGTGCTGGATGGTTTTATGCCAACTTGACACTAACTAAAGTCACCTTAGAGGAGAGTACCTCAATTAAGAAAACACTCTGTGAGATCCAGCTGTAGCTAATCCTGTAGGTATTTTGTTAACTAGTGATTGATGGAGAGGGTCCAACCCATTGTAGGTAGTGCTGCCTCTGGGTTGATGGATCTGGGTTCTATAAGAAAGCAGGCTGAGCAAGCTAGTAAGAATATTCCTCCATAGTGTCTTCATCAGCCCCTGCATCCAAGCCTGCCTGCTTGAGTCCCTGTCCTGACTTCCTCTGAGGATGAGCTGTGGTGTGGAAGCATAGCTGAATAAACCTTCTCCTCCTCAAGTTGTTTTGGTCATATTGTTTTGTTAAAGCAGTAGAAATCCTGACTGAAACATAGAGAGAAGTGACACTGTGTTTAGACACCAAGAATGTTAGTTTTTATTTTCCTAGATACGGGTTGAGTGTGCTCCTTACCAGTTCGTGTGTTGAAGGCTAATTGTTGAGGTTGGAAACTTTTAAGAGATGGGACATAGGACATGGGATATTCTCTCCTAAAGAAGACTTAAGTGGTCCTTGTGGCACTCCAGTTACTTCTTGTTAATGACTATCCATAAAAGGAACAAGACTAGCCCCCCTTATATGCTTTGCCTGTGTAACTTGTGATCTTTTTTCTCATAAACATGTCTCTCCTTTAATGCCACCCACCAAGCTGTGATACAGGTAGAAATTCCTCTAGGTAAGAACTGTGAGGCATGTACAATGCATTGAGATTCCCGAACGTTTTTCTTTTTATAGATCTACACTCAAGAATTTTGTTATGCTAACAGAAATTGTACCTGTCTACTCTACTTGGAGAATAGCCTATGTCTTGATGACAGCATGATTCCTAGAGACATTCATAGTTAGGCTCAAATGATCTTAGCCTGTTTCAAATATTCTAAATATTCTATGCTTAGCATAGAATAAGATTCACTTAATAATCATAAACATTATGCATTTTTATACAATATGGCTCTTAAAAAGAAATACTAAACAGTCCTGAAGAATGGAAAAGAAAAAAAAAACACATTTCATTTCATTTTGACTCATTGACTTATGTTGAAAACTGTACCTGCAAACCAAGAATAGTCGTTGGTATAAGCAAGCACTGTAACAAACAGTGGCTTTTTTTTATTAAAGAATATTTCTTTGTGCTGAATCTAGGTAAGCAGATATATTCATGGTCTATTTTGTTGGACAATACAAGGTAGAAAAATAATTTCTGACATCAAATGATCATGCTTAGTATTGGACACAATTATCATTGTTTTAATATATTCATATTGTATTATGCTTTTAATATTCTAATTTGCATATAAACCCAGGGAGAATTGGATTTGTTTATCTTAAGATGAATTTTTGGGTGGTTTGCCATCATCCTTCACACATTTTATCCATTTATATTGCTTGTTTGTTGTACATGCATGAATCTGTGCCTACAGATGGACCTGCTCATGTTTCTCCATACATATGGAGGTAAGGGGGCATCCTCAGCAGTTTTTCTCCTTCTCATTAGCTTGGAGATCATCAGTTAGGTTAGGCTTCCTGCCTAGCAAGCCCTAGTTATCTTTTTGTCTCCTCCTATTTCTGAGTGTTCTACTACAAATACCTGCCACCGTGCCCAGCATTTCATATGGGAGTTGTGTTTCAAGCTCAGGTCCTCCTTTCTGTAAAGCAAACACTTCATCAACAGAGCCTCCCATTTCCTCAGGTACTTCTGAGTCCTATATAATAAAAAATGTAAATGAACACAAATAAGAAAAGCTAATGGTTTTGTGAGAATGAATACATCATTGAAATTCTTTCACAATGTTGTTAAGATGAATCTCTTGAAAGCAGATTTATATGGGAACTATCCTCAGAGCCTTTGCTTCTCCAAATCCTATTTGTGAGATTGTTTACTCCAGAACAAACAGTTTCTTTAGATGTGTCTTTGAATAGGAGATCCCTGGTGTTAGTTCTTAGCACCTCACATACTCAGACCATCCCCCAAAGTACAAGAAAGAGACTCCACTCTGACTAAAAATGAAACCAAGCACTTCAGCCCTTGCCTAGATTAAGGAACCCATGGTAGTTTCAATAAACCCCTCGCAAAATAACTCCAAAAGGCATGGACTATTTGATGTTCTTATCAGTTTAGATCTTCAATCTAAGTCAACATCAATGCTGTTTAGTATCATATACTCACAATGACCTTTTTTTGTCTAAATGAGGGTTAAATGTCCTCTAATTATATTTTAAAGACAAGTATGAGAGATAAGTAGGGATGATATGGAGGTATCTCTATCAAAGAGCATGAAAGAGATACTGCCTTTAGATTTGATAGGTCAAACCAGCCCCTGAAGAAACTCTATAAAGAAGTGGACCCTGTCCTGGCTCTGGTTTGAGTGTATTATAAACACAGCAAGGATGGAGAAAGAAGGTAGAGACTCCTGAAACAATTGTCTTGCTTTTAGACTGCATCTCTAGAGGCATCTAGAGTCTTAGAATTTTTTTTTTTTTTTGGTCAATGAGTTTCAGGTTACTTCAAGGAATTACTCCCAAGGACATCTCCAAGCATATAGTTTGACTGTATTTCCCAAGAGTTAGTGTGTTGAATGGAGGTTTAACATTGAGTTTTGGGGACATTTAAGAGCAGTAACATAGAAGTTTATTGGAAATGTTCCTGCAAGGAAGACCTTCAGTGATTATTGTAGGAATCCAGTTACTTTTAGCTAATGGTAGCTATTTAGTGTTGAGGAGTACAGAAGATCTTGTACTTCATACATGAATATATACATGCATGCTAGCAAGTCCTTTTACAGTTTATATCTTAACTGGAAACAAGAGAAAATATATAAATAGGCCCCAGTGACTGCAACTTTCTCCTCACCATACACTAGCAAAATGCACCAAATTCACTACAGACCCTGAAGCAAATTTGAGTATCCTGGCCATATAAAAGACATATGTGTCATGATACTTAAATAAAACATTGTATTTGACCATATTTAAACACGGCCTGCTTTTTACTCTAGCCCTGGATCTTGCAGGTGATAGGTATTGACTTGCTTGCATTTCTCTTTGATGGCAGATAATAAGTCGGTTATGTGCTCATGGAGCTGCTAGATCAAGTTAAGGGGTTAGTTCAAACTCAATTTTTATTCATGTCTCTCAGAGAAAATAGAATAAAATGGTCACTTTATACTTTGTATAGCGATATTTTCTAGCCCTCAACTGCTAACTCAGATTGTTTGTTAAAGGTGAGCCTTCTCTAGAGATGGTAGGAACTCAAAAGAAGGTGCTTGTTCTCCATGACATCTTCCCTTTCATCTCTGAGGACCAGAGAGTGATAATTTTGTTGGTATAGCTTTCAATGATTTAGAAAATGACTCCGATTGTGCTAGCTTTATACCGTTGAACTTATTTTGCATGGTTGGAAATGGTTTAAGGAGTTGGAGAGAGTCAGTCCCTGCTTTTCAACATCAGACCCAAACATTTGCAAATGTTTCTTTGTATCTAAGACTCAATGTTAGCGCCTTTCTTCTATAAGAGTATTGAAATCTGCATGACCGGTGGTAATTACTCTTCATGTCATCTTCCCCAATGAAGCAATTGGGAGGAGGGACATGTTATGACTAAACTGATTAATGATTTTTCCCTGTACATACCAGAACTTTTCTTCATGTGTGCTCTGGCAGGGCACGATTTAGCTGGATGTTTCACATCTCTGTAAGCTTGGTTTCCTACTGAAAAGAAGTGCCCATGAGCTTGCCTGTAAACCAACTAATTGTTTCATAACACAGACCATCCATCCACTCTTGTTTCACAAAAATTGATCTTATCAGTGCCTAGTACATTCCAGCCCAATATTGTTTATGAACATGTGATCTATCCTACAGTTGTGAGCCCTTCAGAACAGTAACCATTGATATTGCAGTGTGAAGGACAGAGTCAAGATTTCTCCTATTGCCCTGAATGTATTGAATTGAACACATAATTTGATTATTCATAAAAAACACAGTCTAGGCATATTCTGACTCTTCCATCTCTGTGATTTAATAAAAACATTGTAAAGATCTGTACAGCTGTTCAGCATTCAAACAATAATTTTAGCATGCCAAATTAATTTTTGCCTCATGAAACCAAAACATGGATTTCTTGGTTGTCAGTTTGTCAAACGTGAGTTTATTACCCTCTCCTTGTCAATGTGGAGAGAAATTCTTATTTTGATTCTTCTGTTTGCACTCACAAAGGACATCTGACAGTTCAAAGAGACTGTGGCAATGTGCTGTCTCAGATGTGAGCTGAATTGGAAAACATCTTTCAGATGCCTTCCTGAAGAGAATTGTTGAAATATTTAAGGGCTTTCTTCAAAAAACTATAAGTAAATGTATTTGATATTTTTTACCAGTCTTAACTTGACTATAGGATTTATTAGAAAAATATTTGCCTGCCTTCTATGTCTAAAACTTTGGAAATTCTTGCTAATATTTGTTGAATAAATATTTTCACATTCAGCTAAATCAATAGAAGCTAATATCCTATATCAGACATTGTTGAATGCTTCCTCTTATAGAGACTCAACATTTTAGGTTTTGTGGGCTGTGTGTGACCCCTAAAGAGCTACTTAATCACAGTACTGGAGCTCAGAATGAGTATGGCTATTTTTCAATAAAATACTTCTTATCAAGACACGGCATTTGGTCTACAGTCTTTAATTCACAACCTCCCATCAACACAGTCTTGAAGAGCAGAGATTTCTGGGTCTTTCACAAATATACTCATAAATTTGGTAAAATTTTACCATTGTACCTTGAGGGCTAAGAAAATAAGCATGCATTTTACCAGATTGAGCTGAAATAACACATCCCATAGAGTAACATCTGTCCAGAAAGTAAGATGTGTTTTCCTGTAAATTGTTAATTATAATTAATGTCCAATTCTAGTTGTTTGATAAGGGCTGCCTAGTTTTTAATCTATGGCAACCAAATACAGTTTCTACTGAGTGAATTTGTTGATATTATATTTGTTGATATATAACCTAGAAACATTGCTTCAACAGCTGTGATTCTTTTGATTCTGAATCCAAAGGAAGTTCATTGAAAACAGACCAAGTTAGGTGGAAATAAGAAGCTTTATTTTTCACTATATTACTGTATCTGTTTGACAACATAATGAATGGAGAACATTAAAGACAAAGTGGATTTTGCAAGCAAGAAGAGGGAGGGAGGACAGGAAAGGAGAAGGGAGAGGAGAAGAGAAAAGGAGGAAAGAGGGGGAGGGAATTCATTTTCTGGGGGTATTTTTAAAAAGGCAGCTTGGAAAAATAAAATACTTTAGATAAGAACCTCTTGTACTGAAACCACTCCCTCCTACTATCTAACAAATGAGCAATCATTTGTTGTAGTAAACCAGAGTTCTTGCTGAACATTATCGAGGAAAACTTGGATATATCACAGTCACATCCAGGTGATACGATTCCTGGGGATAGAATGTCACATGAAGCAACACAAGAGTGACAGGAGCATGAAGAGAGAATTGTCATTCAAAAGAACATTGTGCTGTTCTGAAGTCAGGACAGACTGTCCAGAAACACTGAGACAGTAACCTAACACATGTTACCTGATGGATTCACAGATTAGAAGGACACTACCAACTGTAGAAAGTGTTTCAACCAAACAAGTAGAGAAAATGAAGCACTTTTCCAGGTGAACTCTGGAGTTATTTAGAGCCATTTCCATTTTATATTCTTATATATGTTTTTTGTCTCTAAGAAGAAGTGTGTGTGTGTGTGTGTGTGTGTGTGTGTGTGTGTGTGTGTGTGTG
>CAJQZJ010034084.1:666112-702085 GCA_907164525.1 Lophiomys imhausi | reverse complement strand
TGTGTGTGTGTGTGTGTGTGTGTGTGTGTGTGTGTGTGTGTGTGTGTAAATGTTCTAGGTATCAGAGTGAGATCTGTCTTTACTCAATGAACTATTTCTTTTAATTCCACAGACATATACAAACTAGCTTGGTCATATCCATCCTGCACTCTCTCCTTCCAGTTCCTCCCATAACCTCTCAATACATCTTTTATCTCCCTCCCAATGTCATGTCTTCATAATGCACTAAGTCCAGTTACTGCTGCCTGTATGAGTACATGTCTGACATCATCCACTGGTACAAGGGCAACTCAAATAATTCTTCAAACTCAGCAAGTCCCATCTTAACCTTCCTTTCAAATCTGATAAGGGGAATCTCAGTGTTAAATTAAAATAATCAATAATCGCTCATACCATATGTTAAGAATTCAGTCACCAGTTTTCATTAATGTACTGACATTAATGAATCTCTTAAAGTATAGAAGGTAAGACAGTTAGTAAGGTATGTTGCAAATCACCTACCATTATTAACTCAGAGATTTCTTTACAGCAGAGCAATAATGTAGACATGGGAAACTATAGATAATGCCAGAAAATGTGGAAATATGGGGATGGTGTCTGAGTGATGAAGATACCATCTAAGAACAGCGTCACCAGAGACAGGAAATACAATGTTTTTTTTTTTTTTTTTTTTTTTTATAGGCATCTCTTCTTTAGAAGGATGATGTGTTGTTCTGTGTGGGGAAAGTTCTTCAGGTCACATGAAGTTAGTCAAATGTAAACTGTTTTCATTGGATGGCCTGGAAAATGACCTCACACTACCAGGGTGGAGCCTTTGTCACATGTGTGTTATCAGATCAACATTCCAGTCAACTTATCTACAGGGCAGAGGTCTTGGGCCACATTGCAAAAACATCCTCAGAAATGAACAACAAAAAAACAGGAAAAACACACTAGCCATAAAGCAAGTCAAGTGTACACCCAATGTTGTAGTATAAAAGAGTTTCTTCCCATGTTCCTTTTAAACAGCCACTACCTAGGGACCACAAGAAATGAATTCATAGAAAATGAACACACACAAATATGTCCTGTAGCACAAATATATATATTTAAACTACACTTTATAAGAATGACAAGACTTCCAAAAATTTGAAATAACAGTTGGTTCTGATAGTTAAATTTAAATAGTTAATGAATTTTGTTAATTATAATTCTAATTTTTGATATATTCTGCAAGTTCTGAGAAATTACTTATGTAGAGCTACATATAACCTAGTATGTGTGAGGAGATATACATCCAAGCAGTAAGTTCTACCCTTAGCAACCTTATGATCCAGTAAAGGGAACAGGATATACATCACTTAATATATACTTTGAGGGGTCAGAGACATGGCTTAGTGGGTGAAACGCTTACCTTGCAAGTGTGAGGACCCAAGTTCTGATCTCCAAAACCAAGCTTTAAAAAAAATGGATATGTTAATAAGCTTGTAATCTCCATTCTGGAAAAGCAGAGACATCTGGATCACTGGAGCTCACTAGTGAGCTAGCCCAGCCTATTCAAATGGCCAGTTGAAAAAAAAAAAAAAAAGTTGTCTTGAAAACAAGCTAGATGGTTCCTGGGGAAGGAAGTTGAAGTTATCTTCTAGCATTCCCACGCATGTCGACATGCACTTCATACATATGTGTGCCCTATAAACACATAAGCACTCATACAAGATTGTCTAAAATACATACAAAAATAAAAGGAACATACATAATAAATAAAGTAAAACACACACATTCACTGTAATACAAACACTAGAACACAGGCAAGAAGCTGCAGACAATTTAGATAAAGCCCTCTGAAGAGAAAATGATCACAGGTTTGGAGAACCCACGTGACCTTGACATTATCAAACAGTTTTCGTGGTTATTGCTGCAATAGTAACATGCTGCAGTTGTCAGGGTCTGGGGTCAATTTGAGGCAGAGATAAGATCAATCATGACATGGGTTTGGACTTCCTTACTTTGTAGGAGTAGAACAACCCAGTGAAACAGTTAACTGTGACTTTTGTCAGCTGACCCTTAGAAATGGAATTTTGATAGACTGTCATAGTAACTAACAAAATGACACGTTTTCATGACTATTAGTTTCCATTTCTTAATTATCCTAAACAGTTTATGTCGGTTTGTAGCAAGAGGCCAAAACTTCACATTTCATTTTTAAGCATTACTAGGAACAATACCTTTAAGAAGCATTACCCTTAATTTTGTATCAATATACAAAGATCAATACTGATGTAGCCCTATACAATCTTAATTTTGCATTAATATACAGTGATCAATACCAATTTAGCCAAATATAATATTAATTTTGTATCAGTATACAAAGGTATAAGGCCAGATTCAATAATCTGTCCTTTTTTCTTGATCTTTCCTATACTATGTCTATGTCCCATTTTTCTCAAGTTTGTTCACTCCTACATAGGAGAGAAAGAAGGATACAGAAAAGAAAAAGAGAGAAGTCAGAAATCAAGTTGCTAAGAGACAAGCAATATTTGCTTATCTAAATATAAGAGATAGATAGGGCATCTTCAAAAACCTCAAGAGATCTGCAGAATATGGCATTCGACGTTTTTTCGACGGTCGAGGAAAATGTTGAGTGAATCAGGAACAGGAGAGAGAGCCCACCCAGCGTTCACGTGGATCCTGCCTTATATATCTTCACCTGTTGGCAGAAACTTTTGTGCACTTTTAAAGGTAGTTCTGGGGGTTCAGTGTTTTTCAAAAAAGCTTTTTTCAGAGAGGCATGAATTCATAGGCAGTCCCCAGATGTGGACAGGTGCCTCAGGGCATGTCATTCAGGTGCTTTTCGCAGAGAGCTGTGAAATGATAACAGACCTCCTCCAGAGGGTGGGCACCCCAGGGGCCATGTCCTGCTCCTAGCCCTAATATCAAAGAGGTCCTTCCTGGTCCTTGGTGAGTTCCCAAAGACATGTCACTTTGGATGTAAGTCTTTTATCTTAAAAGTCCAGCCTTATTCAAAGATGTTTTCTTAACTTAAGATTTTTTGATATCGAGACATGTCAGCTCCTGACAGCACCCCCTATTCTACTCCAAGTAGAAGATGAGCATCAAAGAATTTCCAGTGGGATATGATTGAATTGGTGGTAAGCCTTTCTCTTGGCAAGAAAAACCCCTTGCTTCAACTGTAGACAGACTTCTGTCCAAAAAGGACAAAACTTGGAAGCAGATAAGTTGACAGCCTAGCTCTGCAAGACAGGGTAGGTAAGTCCTTCATAATTCCTGTTCTACAATCAATGTCTGTCAGAGAAACCTGGCCAAATGGCTGAAGATTGATGCGGTAATGTATGGAGAGAAAATGGAAACTGTCCAGGCAGCCACTGGTATGTCATTTCTTAGTTTTGGAAGCTGCAGGCCCTGTACTTCCTATACAATCAGATATATTTATCCCTCTCAGGTCTCTGAGGTGGTTGAAGAATAGATAGCTAGAGTCTCATAGTTAAATTTTGAGTTGTTTAGGAATCAAGAGGGTGTTCTGGATCTAAGAAGATATTTTTAAAATTGTGAGGCAAGTTAGTATGAAAGCTGAGTTAGATATAGAACTTTAAACTCATGGAGATGGTTAGATAGTAGAATGTTAAAGTCAGGGGCCAAATACATATGGACTGGACATTAGGAATATATGCTAAGCCATATAACTCTTATAATTGTGGCCTATTTATTTCTGTTGTTTTGTATTGTATTTATAGTTATAAGAAAAAGAACCATTTTTTGGTCTGAAAGGGAGAGCTGTTGGGGGGGAAAGAAATACCTTAAACTAAAAAAAAAAGAAAAGAAGGGAAGAGGATGGGGGGTTGAGGGGGAGGAGGGTGGAAGGGTGGAACTGGATGGGGGAGTAGGGAGGGGATTGTGACTAAGATGTAACTTGAAGAAATAAAAAATAAATTATTTAAAAAAGTGAACATACAAACAAATTAAAAAATCAAAAAAAAAAGAAATGGAATTTTGTGAGTTCACAAGTGCAGTGATCCTGAGGGGTCAGGAGACACAGTTAGATAGACACCCTCTATAATTATAATATGATCAAAATGCATTGTGTACATGCATGAAATTCTCAAAATCGTGAGTAATTCTGAAATTAACCTAAGGCTTTATGTATTGGATCTGCCACTATGATGGATTTGCTCACATTGTGTGTGTGTGTGTGTGTGTGTGTGTGTGTGTGTGTGTGTGTGTGTGCTCATGTGTTACTGATGCATAAAATTATTGTTAAGTAGTGCTTAATTTTATAAAGTAATTTCCTTTCATCTACATTAT
Source organism: Lophiomys imhausi (assembly GCA_907164525.1). Taxonomy (NCBI): domain Eukaryota; kingdom Metazoa; phylum Chordata; class Mammalia; order Rodentia; family Muridae; genus Lophiomys; species Lophiomys imhausi. The sequence continues at coordinate 697,786 of CAJQZJ010034084.1, read as the reverse complement.
GCATTCTGAATATATTCACCCCCATGTTCTCCCCTCTTACATCCTCAAGATGGTTTTCTTCCTTATTCCAGGCAATCTTATAATCTTATTTCTGCTTTCACTTTATATATATATATATATAAAATCTTCCTGTGTCTGAGATAATTTGCTTAACATAGTGATCTACAGTTACATCCATTCTTGTAAAGATGACATACTTGTTCTTCGTGGTTAAATTCAATTCAATTACACACACACATATACTTAAAAGCTTAGCTTCTCTAACATGACTTGGAATCTGGCACTGGGCACAATAAATGGTGTGGGGTTTTTTTTCGTAGCAATTATGTACACATTTAAAGAAAACTAATGAAGTGGATAATGTAAAGATTGTGACCTAAGTCACTTTTCAGCCTTTTGGATAAAATACAGAGTAGAAATTGTGACCTTCATGTTTGATCAGAAAATGCAAATCCAATGCCAGTGAACCCCAGCAAAAGGGTTGATCAGTTGCTGCGTGAACAATCACCACACTCCTGGTATCACATTTACATTATCACAAAAGCTTTCACCGTGTGCCCCAGAGTTTGCTACACGTTGAAATGGGTGACTTAGTAAGAAATGATTGACAGCCATGCATTAGCAAAGACTTTACAAACCCATTCTGTGCAGTGGTGTGCACTTTGCAACATTCTACTCCGTCTGGCTAGGAAGCAAAGCTTCGCATTCAACCTGATCAACTCTGAGACTTGTAATTTTTTCTTTTCTTTTTTCTTTCTTTCTTTTTTTTTGGGGGGGGGAGAGACAGGGTTTCTCTGTGTAACAGCTCTGGCTGTCCTGGACTTTCTTTGTAGACCAAACCAGGCTGGCCTCGAACTCACAGAGATCCACATGCCTCTGATTCCGAGTACTGGGATTAAAGGTGTGCGCCACCAACACCCAGCTGTAAATTTTTAATGTCACTATCTCCCTAAAATAATGCTGAAAGTCTCTTGTTAATTAAGTTATTGTAAAAAAAAAAAGTAAAAAGAAAAAAAATGAAGTTATTGTAAGGATGAAGTGTGCTAATGTGTACAATGTGTTTGACAATAACTGGAGGATGTTTAACAGCCCTGGCTGTGTCGTAGTTCCCATCACCATCAACATCATCCAATGCAGACATTTTTCTTATTTCTTTCTCTGAACTCAAATTTCCTCGCTTTAAAACTCACCTCAAGACCACTTGCTGCCCTTGCAGAACACCTAGGTTTGGTTCCCAGCACATGCATGGCAACTCACAACCATCTGTAATTCCATCTCCAGAGGATCTGACACACACTTCTGGTCTCTGTGCAATGGGCACACATGTGGTATGCCTACATACATGCCAACAATCACTCAGTAAAAATAAATAAGTCCCAAAAAGAGGTCAAAATCCAAAACTTAACTCTCATGTTCAGTGTGTGCCTAGCTTGCACTGGGCCCTTACTCTGATTACCAAAGACAAATAATATAATTACTTGAGATTTCTCCTCATGACTTTAATTCAACCTTTTACTCACTAAAAGCAAGTAAATAAATAATATAAATCTTTTATACACCTGGATTAAGTTATTAGCACATCCCTGAAATAACTGTTTTGTTTCACACTCAGACATTTCCTAAACTTAATTATGAAAAGAGACATATTAAAGAAGGGAGTCTTTTATCATTGTAATGAGGGCTCAGTAAGGCCATGCACTTTAAAACTTCACCATAAGACACAATTATCCTTTAAGGAAAAATTTCTCCATATGTGTAACAGATTTAAAAAGATAATAGTGGAGGGTATTAAACATTCTAACAAAAGATTAACCCATCCAAACCATCGCCTTCATTTTTCCAACTATTCTCTTTGTGTATAATTTTTCAAGCTTGAGTTATTGAATCTCTTTGGTATATTTTACTTTTAATAGGAAATTACATAAAAGATTTTTGGGTGTTTGTTCAGAGGGATTTTCTTGCTTTCATTTGTTTTATTTTGATGATAGAGATAAAAGTTCTTGGTATAAAAATGAAGGAAGCCGTGAATCTATACATAGGGATTATGGGTGTCATGTAAACCTAAAGTTTGGTTGGTTGATTCGTGCGTGGGTCTTAAAATCAAGACACAACCAGAGTCGCTGCATGATTTATTATATCAATGCATTGCTCACCAACACAAGAATGGTATACACAGCCACTTAACAAAATGACAGTTTCTCCTACTTAAGGGAACAGCATCATTCATGACAAAGTGAGGCTGTTTTCATTTACATGACTATACAATATTTCAGAAATATGAAATTGTAGGATATATTATTAGATTGACACATCGAATAGAAAATGATGACTTAATATTCTTTAAGTGAATTGACTTTATGGTCAATAATCAGTTCTCAGTGAAATAGCATATATCAAATCCATATTTGTGCTATAATCTAATTTGGTTAAAATTGTAATTCACAGCTGTATGATAAATTCTTGCTTTTTACAGATTAACAATGACAAGAGAGCATCTCCTGATAGTAGCTGCACTTTTGTTCAAACACTGCTTCCATATATCTTTCCATGCTGTTTTCCTATAATTCTTGACTAGTATATAAAAAATATATAATACTTTTATAACCTGATAAAAATAACAGAGTCAAAACATGAACAGGAAGATAGCCTCTATTTGTAAAACAGTAATTACTTAGTGCCTTGAATTCACCATGCATCAAATTCTAATTCTGACTCTCAGGCCCCGTCTCATAACCTTTAACCCATGCAGTCCCATTGTAAAGGGGTACCTCTCCTCAGAAAAGAAACAAAGCTTAAAAAGGGTCATGATTTATGTACAGCCTATATTTTATAACCCGTTTGACCACTTCTCAATCAATTTTCCAAGGAAGAAAAAAAAGTCACCCCCAAGCTGTGGACTTTCAACTTCTGAGCTCTGCCCCAGGAAATAACCTGGGCAACGGAAAGATATAAGGATACCTTGTCTCCAAGCAACCTGGCTCCCATTTAGCACAAAGCTTCATAAAGCTTAACGGGAACTAGCTATCTCATCCAATTGGGGAGCGACTAGGCTCAGTGGGAACAGGGTGTTCTGGGTTTTGTACCATGTGAACAAAGAGATCATAAACCTGTACGACTCTTACAACCTGCCTGTCAGAATCATGCACTGTGCATCACTGGAAACTTCTGGCTACTGTACTCAGCTTCTACAGATTTAATGACTAATAAGATGTCTAACACCTCGGCAACCACTCTGAAATAACCTCCCTAGCCGGAAGATTCTTGAATAGAGTTACCCTGGAGACCCTCATTCCAGTCAGACTGTGCTGAAGTCAGCAAGAATATAAGTTTGGGAGCTACACTGCCCAGGTTCAACTCCTAGCCTGTGTATGACCTTTATCAAGCTAATATAGCTCTGTGTGTGTGCATGTTCTCCTCTTTTTTTTAATTTATTTATTTATTGCTTCAGGTTACATCTCCATCATATTGTTCTCTTTCCCCCCTTCCCAGCCCCCCCTCCCACCCTCTACCCCCTAACCCTTCCATCCCACTCCTCTGGAGTGGAGTGTCCCTACATAACAGTCCCCCACCCCAGTTCAGCAGTCATATGAGGGCCAAGAGCCTCCTCATACACTGGGGGCCTACAAGGCAGTACAACCAGTGAAAAGTGTCTCATTGCCAGGGAGAGAAATCTAAAAAAAACCACACAAACAAACAAAGAGTCTATGTCCATGTTCCCTTTGGTGCGTTGGTTGTATTATAGATATCCTGTACTATATAGCTAAAATTTGACTATAAGTGAATAGATGCCATGTGCATCCTTCTGAGTCTGGGTTAGCTCCTCTTTTAAGAGGAGAGAGCCTTAGTAACTAGGTCACGAGCTGCTACAAAGTTAAAGTGAGTCTGAGTCGATATTAACAAAATACTTAAGATGGAGCCTGGAGTATTGTGCATGTATTCCATTAGTTAAGTGATCCTTCTTGTCTGCTTCAGGAATACTCTGAATTCTCAATAATAGGCCCTTCATTTGTTTTCAAAAAGTATTGCCTAAAACATCACAAACATTCCATGGGCTGTCTGGGAGAAATCAGTTTACTATTCTCATGAACATAAGAAAAATCAGGCCAGTAGAAGTGGCATGAGTTTTCTCTAACAATGTGTCTAGGAGAAGCACTCAAGCTAGAACAGACATGACACCTAAATGCAGGGCCAGGAGAAAGCACTTCTGCCCTGAGGGATCCAGAACGTACTAATACATCTGAGGTCAGTGGAAATGGATTCACAATAACTGGGAATTACCCTGGGATAATGAACAGCCGCTGGAGGCTATCTTATTAGGAGAATGGCGAAATCTTGTGTGGCTTTGAACAAATAAACGTGGCATCTGTAGAAAGCTTACTGCAGCTGCAACATGATAGGAGGGGCAGGAAAATGGAGAGTTCTGCTTGGCTGAGAAGTGAGAACTTGAACTAAGACAATGGCGAGAGCGATGACCAAAGCAAGCAACTTCTCAAGATAGCGAAGGATGACGCTGGAAGCATGTTATGATTAGGTGTTGGGGTAGACGGGAGAATAAAATATGGACCATACTTTCATAGAAAACCAGGATTGCCACAAACATTCTGAAACTTTCTCCAGTAAATAGTTTTTCTGCAAAAAAATGGCTAATTGTATAGGAGATCATAGTTGTACTTTTGGACAACATGCTTAATAACATTAAATCAAACTTTAAAATAGTATTTTAGGCATTAGCTTTGCCAAATGAGTGGGCTCCAGGTTCAGTAAGATAATCTGTCTCACAAAATAAAGCAGAGTGACAAATGAAAACACCCAACATTGACTATTGACTTCTGTCCTGTACACCCAAACACACACACACACACACACATACACACATGCATGAACACACACGCATGCACACACACATGCACAGAAACCCACATATGCACAAACACTCATACAAACACATATATACACACCGAAGTATATATACATGCACACACGTGCACACATGTACACACACACACAGTCACATACAAATACTACTCCTCACAAAGATTTTAAAGCAAACTTTCAAATTATAATTTGCAGTGTAATTAATTTTGTCTCAAAGTTTCAGAAAAGGGGCTAGAGAGATGATTCAGCAGTTAGGAGCATCTGTTGGTCTTGCAGAGGAATTTAGTAATTTCGTTCAGTTCCTAGTAGTCACATAGTGACTCACAATCAAATGTGAACCCAGTTTCAGTGTATTAGATGTCCATTTCTGACCTCTATAATCAACAGGCATGCATTGGATGAGCATACATACATACATGCAGATAAAATACTGATTGACAAAAAATAAAAAATATTATTAATAATCATAATAGATACACAAAGAGGGGGAGAGAGAGATGCGCTGCTAACACTCATAGACTACTGATGAATATATTTTCCCAAATTATGATTGTATCAGAGATTCATGTCTTTCTGAACTATGTCATGCGTTTATTTATAGCACTGTTTGGCCTTTCTGCTAGTCTACTTTTCATCTTCTCTCTTTGTACATCCTATCTTACTTTTATGTGCACATCCACGCTTGGGCAGTTAATTTGGTATTGTGATTATGAAATTAAGGTTCCCTTTTTCTCCCTCAGTTTTTATTAGTTCATTAGGAATTTTGTGCAATGTACTTTGATCGTATTGACCCAGACATCCCCAACTTCTCCTAGACACACTCTCTCCATTCCTATCCACTCAACTTTTTGTCTTCATTTCAGTTTTTGTGTTTCTAACCCATTAAGTACAGCTGGTACTGCATATATACACTTGAATATGTGGCCTTCCATTTGCAGGTAGTTGACCTACCATAAGTCGCACCCTTGAAGAAAACCGACTCTCTCACAGAAGCTAACAAATGTCAGAAGTTACTCAGCTAAGTAGGGGTGGGACTTTGAGCCCACCTCCCTTTTCATTGTAGTTTTGTCCAGAAGAGTTCTCCCAGTCTTTGTGCATGCTGTTACAGCTGCTGTGAATTCATATGTAAAACTGTCCTGCAATATCTAGAAAACACTGTTTCCTTGCATACACACACTGACTGGCTCTTGTAATATTTCCACCCTGTCTTCCAAGATAATCCTGAGTTTTGAGAGGAGTGGGTGTGATATAGATGTTCTGTTTAGGGCTGAGAATTCTGTAGTTGCTTATTCTCTGTACCTTGGATGCCTGTGATAATCAACATCTACTATGGAAAGAAACTTCCATGATGAGGTTGAGAGACGCACTAATCTATGTGTATAATGATAGATGTTAATTTTATTTTACTAAAGTTTTGTTTTCTTCTGACTGCATTAGCATGTTAGACTTGATAAAACTTTGCACAGCCATACAGATGTCAGATGAGCATCATATTGCTAACTTTGCCAGCAAGCAATTAACAATATATTTTGATGTGTTTTCAGACTAATATTATAAGAATACACATAGAGTCATATACGGTATAGTATTTACCTTACTAATTACAGCACTAACCTAGTGTGCCCTGCTTCTGCTTAGATGGGGATTTGGAAGACATGTGAATTGCATATATGTATCAAATTACAGCTTCAGTTTGCTAAAATCATATTCCCAATACTGCTGTTTTAAAGAGCCAATAAAAGAGAAAAACCACAAGAAATTGTCCTTACATCTCTGCACTGTGACTCTCCTTGAAAAGTTATGCATGTGTTTAAACGTCAAAGCTATGAGACAAACTGAGGGCCTCAATAATGTCTAATATTGACTGTCAAAATGAAGTATTAAATTACAGCACTCTATGTAGGGGTTAGATAAATTAGATTTAGAAAATATATAGGGGTTTCTGATACTGTCTCTTAATTCGGGGCATGAAGAGCATTATCAGCATGAAGTCAGGAAAAACAGGAAAGACTTAATAGACTGAAAAACAAGGTTGAAGTCAGGAAAAACAGGAAAGACTCAATAGACTAAAAAACAAGGTTAAAGTCAGGAAAACAGGAAAGACTTAATGGATTTAAAGAAACAAAGTATCTGGCCTGACATTGTTTTCAGCTGCTAAGTGGGCGGAGCCCAAATTAAGCTGAAACAGAGTTCCTCCTATTTAAGGACAGTGCATGGAGCCCAAAAAGAAAAGAGGCCCCTGATGCTAGAGAGCTCCAAGAGTCCTGCTGAAAAAAGGGCTGGCCATTGATGGCCAGCTCTCTCCCTGAAGCAGAAAGAAGCCGGTGAGCAAAGAAAGCCTGAGCAAGACACCAAAAGGCCAAGGACTGGACCCTGTGGCTCAGCTTTTGCCTGGAGGGGTTTGATCTGTCCGATCAGTGGCCTAAAGGAAACTGTGCCTGGCTTTAAGGACTGAGGCAGAGCAGCTGAGTTCCTGATTCAAAAGAAGTAAGTTGGCCTGCAGACGGCTGGGGTCTCCCACAGAGAAGAAAGCATGGAGCCTTATTTAAGGTGAGACTGCAATAACCAACGACCCTGACGAACCTGCATCTGAGAGATCCAGAAGAAGGACTGCTAAGTGCGTTAAAGAATCTACAACAAAGACTGTGTTCCTGACGACTGAGGACCTGCCCCAGAGACTGTATCATTCTAAAAGGTTATGAAAGTAGTTGTTATGATTATCAATAGGTTTAGTGGATAGGTTAAAGGGGTTGTAGGAATTTATAGGATTAATAGTTAAGAAATTGTTGGTGTTTGTTATAAGTGAATTTAGTAATAAATAAATAAGTGTTAAATAATAATTTAAAAGTTCGGTTACAGCTCTATGTTCCAATTTGCTTTCTATTGCCATGATAAACGCCATGACTAAAAGCTTCCTAGAGAAGAAAAGGTTTATTTTATCTTACAATTCCTGGATAACAGTCCATCACTAAGAGGAATAAGGACAGAAACTCAAGGCAGGAACTTGGTGTTAAAAACTGAAACAGACCCCCCCCCCCCCCAGTGTACGAGGAGGCTCTTGGTCCTCATATGACTGCTGAACTGGAGCAGGGGACTGTTATGTAGGGACACTCCACTCCAGAGGAGTGGGATGGAAGGGATGGGGGTAGAGGGTGGGAGGGCAGGACTGGGAGGGGTAGAAAGAGGACACTATGAGGGAGATGTAACCTGAAGCAATAAATAAATACGTTTATTAATAAAAAATAAGGAATTAAAAAAACTGAAACAGAGGCTATGGAAGAGTGTTGTCTACTGGTTTGTTCCCTATGACATTCTCAGCTTGCTTTCCTGTACCACCCAGGACCAATGCTACTCATCATTAATCAAGAAAATGCTCCGTATATTTTACAGTCAAGCAACACTTCATTTAAAGTTCCTTCCTTCATCTCAAATGATTCTAGCCGTGTCGAGTTGTGTAAAGCCTAACCATCATAGCTTTATATCTTTATAATCATGTTTTGAAAACTGCAAATTTTGTTGTTTATGGAGCTATCAACCAAATAGAACCAGTTTTTCATTTTAATTACATTTGACTTTTTATAAAAACCCATATATGTGTATCCAGCTAATATATTCTTTGGGAGAACAAACAACTTTTCCACTTTTCCAGATATTTGTCATTAGATTGGAAAGTCAAAGAACAATAAAAAAAAAAAAACAAGAAATGAAGGAAGCAAGAAAGAAAGAAAGAAAGAAAGAAAATTCAAGCTGTGCCTTCCTTTCAAATGCTATAGCAGTTAGAATGCAAAGATAACATTCCTGAGCAGAACAGAATCTTCTAAAGACAGGAGGAAAAGGACAGATTGCTTCAATTAAGAGAAGTGCTGATGTGCTGGTTTGTGTCGCGTAAGAAGATAAAAAGTGATTGATTGTTCTGCTTTAAATTGGAAATGCTTTATTCCCAGATAATAGTGCTTTCTCTTCCTGTAATGCCAGCCCAATTAAGTACAAAAAATAATACGCTGGGTCTTTTTCATTTCAATAAATATTTAGGCCCAGAGTCCAAGAAAGTTCTTCTAGTCTTTTGAACACTGTGTAAACATAATTAGTTGTGTAACTTATTCATGATCTAAATTTTTAATCTAAAATTATATATATATACATTTATACACACACTATAACATATATATACATACTTTAACATACAAAACATACACACACGTGTGTGTGTGTGTGTGTGTGTGTGTGTGTGTGTGTGTGTGTGTTCCAAGGGAAAGAGTTGGATCTATGGAATACTTGATCACCTGACATACCATACATAAGCCAAACTAAATCATCTCAGAATGCTAGTCCTCTCCTAAGGGATATGAGATGAATAATATGGGCCATGGGAACAAGGGAGATGTGGTCAGTCCCCTTTTTGGTACTAAGGTCTGAAGGATCCTCCTCCTACACATCTCTTTGTTAAAAGACTTCATTTAATAGATTGTTTTCCACTGTAGATTATAGCAGAGCACATGGGAAAGTTTAAACGGGAACTTTTTGTTGTTTTTATTTTGTAGCTCAGGCTGAACTCAAAATCAGGCAATCCACCTGCCTCAAGACTGTTGCTTCTGTTCAACTGGAGACTTGCAGGTTGCCCAACTGTATTAGAAATTTCACAATGGCCTTATTTTTTTTCTTGCAGAAACTTTTAAATATGTTTCCTGTAAGGCTATAACTTGCTTTTCTTGCCTCATTTTTGCACTTCCAGTATGTAACAGAACCAGGAAGTGCAATTGAATATGAAAGTAATGTAGAAGGGAAAGAGAAAAATAAGCGGAATGGGATTTCTGGTCATTGACGTAGATCCTTCCAGATGACCCATGTACTCAGTGTAAGTATTGAAGTTCTATGAGCTGTCTAACATAATCCAACTGTTATGATAGACACTTATTTTTTTTATTCAGAACAAGTGCCCCCTAAGAAAAGTAGATGCCTCTATAAATATACGTATTTTTTCTTCTGACAGATAAATTAGCAATATGTGCATGTGTTTGATAAGATAACATGGCCTAAAGATGTGGGGCTTGCTGAACCCACCACATGGGCTAAAAAGCATTATGTCTGGCCCTGCTACTGCTGATGAGAATTCATCCAGAATAATCAGAACCTCCCAGACCCCAAGACTCCAGAAGGTCATTGCCAAAAGTCCCAGGACTATATCAGCTTAGAAACAGCAATGTCCCCTTCCTTCCAACAGACGTTGAAAGTCTGTTTTCATAGGACATAATTCCCTTCAGGTCTTTCTGAAGTTAGGAAGAACATGATGCACCAGCCTCTCCCCCCCAAAAAAAAATTAGTGTTTTTACAACATCTCCTTAAGATAGTGTCCAAAAATAAGAAGCAGCTCTACTTCAGTAAAGGACAAAGAGAAATATATATATAATCTTTTCATGATTTTGGCTTTCTTAAAGTGCAACTAAATGAAAGAATGTGGGGGAGGATTCTAGTATAAAGCAATGGTAGAATAAAAAAGAACCACCTACGAAAGTGTTCCTTTAAAAAGCAACATGCATCACATGTAGGCTTACATACACGTTTACTACCTACCCCAGATGGCCTTCTCACTGTCACATCTGTTTTGAGGGGTATTCTTTAACCCATTAGCTTTATTTTTTTAATTTTTAAAGCAAGTTATGTGAGTTTTAAATAACTCATGAAATGCTAAATTTTTACTAGGGGTTTGGTTGGTGGGAATGTGTACCTCTATTTGCCTCTGTGGAATTTATCACATTTAGAATAAGATAAAATTCATTTCTAAGGAAGTCAACTGCTCAGAAATGCACTAGTCATCTTCTGTGCTCATGTTAATAGTATCAGCAGTGATTATGCTGATAATATAGAAAGCATTTTGATGTGCATGCACATATTAAATTTGCAGTTCATAGGTAAATATACATGCAAATACACAAGCACATAGTGATGCTTTAAAAATCTGTGTGTATGCAAATTGGTTGTAATATGTTTCCATTTGCAAGCTCCTTAGCATAATGTAAGAATATTGCATCCTTGGTTCCTTGGCATTGGGTATTAGGGTTGCTCTCTAGTCATTGCAGCACTCAAAGCTGCAGAGCCATATTCCCCAAAGCCTGATGAGTAGCGCTCTCTCATTCCATTTGATTGGAGTTATGTCCTGAAGGGCTGCCAACAACGCTGCAGAATCTTTCTTTTGCAGCCCAGTAGCCTGGCCTGGTGTCATGGGATGCTACAGCCTCTCTGCCCAAGGGATCTTTGCAAGGAGTTCTTTCCACCTCTGTGAGTGTACTCACTAAGAAACCATTTTGCAATTTTCCTAATTTAGTATAATCGCATTAGCCACTGCTTGAAGTAGACCAGGCGTCTAGAATCTTCACCCTTCACAAATGAATAGGAAGCACACACAGGAAGTAAATGAGAAAATAAGACGTTCAACTTTTAATTTTGTTGAAACTAAAAATAAAAAACAACACAAAACAAAAATCTCCCAAATATGTAATATATATTCAAATTGTAAGAGAAATATGACCCTTACTTGTAAAATACTGAGGATGATGATGATGATGGTGATGATGATGATGATTCAGACATGGACTCATAAAACCCAAACAAGCCTCAAATTTATTATGTATCTGAGAATGACTTTGAAGTTCTAATCCTCCTACCTACATCTCCTATTCCCTAATTCCTGGCTGGGATTACAGAAATGTGTCACTGGTCAAGGTTTTTGGTTTGTTCTTTCATTTAATTTTAATTTTATGTGAGTGAATGTTCTACTCATATGAATGTATATGCACCCCATGTGTGTAGTGTCTGTGAGGGGTGTCAGATCCCTTGAACTGGAGTTCCAGATGGCTGTGAGTCTCCATGTGAATGCTGGGGACTGACCCTGGGTCCTCCATAACAGTAATAAATGTTCTTGACCTCTCAGCCATCATCTCTGCAGCTCCTAGAGCAAGTGTTATACAGTGCCAGAGATTGAACCCAGGGCTTTCTGTATGACAAAGCAACACTCTACCAACTAAGCTGCAACCCCAGGGGTTTTTTTTTAAGTCATTGTTTTGCTCTTATTTTTGAGATTATATTTTTATTATGTACAGTCTGCTTGAGCATTACATCGCATCTCCTTTTACTTTTCTCCCTCCAAGCCCTCCCAAATACCCCTTCCTGTTCTCTTTCTAATTAATGACATTTTTCATTGTATGTTGTTACATACACATATGAATATGTATATACATATTTATTCCTAAAAATTTTTCTAAAATGTTTGAAATGACACATTTGCTGTGAGTCTATGTCTTCTAGTAATGCCAGAAGCTACTATACTCATAAAGTCTCACCCATGACTGCCTAAACATGAGATGAAAAAAGACAACAAAAATAGGCATGCTCACGTGAATGGGGGAAAGACCACAAGGTCCCAAATCTACACAAAGGTAACTAAGGGATGCTGAGAGTGGGAGAAACAGACTTCCCTGGGGAAGAACATATGAACTGGTTATCCAATACCATATGTTCATCCATGAACATTATGTTGTAACATTATTCAGACTAATCAGGTTCTATTTAGACTGTCAGCCCTGGAGGAAGAGAGCAAAGGGCAAGCTCTTTGAAGAGAAAAGTGACTCAGGTAGCCATGAATGTAGTCTCTCTGAGCATCCTTCCTTAGAATGGTCCTCTTCTGGCTGACTGTCTCAGATCTGGAAGTTCGTTGCCCTCTACTTTTCTGTCCTGCCCCTCACTTGGCCACTGCCAGCTCTCTTTCCCACAACTGTGTCAGGTTGTGTTTTCTTTCCACTACTCTGGCTTTTATACGGACAGATGTAAAGATAGATCCTAGATGGCTTTGGTCTCAGTCCCAGACCCCTCAAGGCCTATCTGAACTGAAACATTAAAGCTGTTTTGATGGCCCCTCTCCCTACTTTTTCATGCCCCGTGCCTGGAACTTGGAGTCTTTAGATGTTGATATTGCAATTTTTTTTTTTCAAGACAGCAGTCTTTCGTTGGACCTTTGATTTTTTTTTTTCCTTTAAAAGTCGTTTTGGTTAAACTCTAAAGATAGAAGATTGTGAGAGAGATTCCCTTCCTTGTGCTCGGTTTATGCTCAGGACTCTCACCATGGCTGCTGTGCTCATTTCCTCATTCAAAATTGTGCAACATATGTCTTCTTCCTTTTTCACTTTGTTGTGTTGCCTGTCTTTTGTGGAACATTGCCACATGAGATCTCCTTTGTTTTGCCTTCCCTTTAGGAATGCTACTTAAGCAGATTCAATAGATACCAACACATTAATCACATGTAAATTCCACCTAAGGTAACTGTCCCTCATCTGCATACAAGCAATAAAATAAACATTATGGTCTCAAGACCGGTTCGTAAGGAATCATACCTACTGCTTTGTGATTCATATGGCATCATCTACGGGTGGCAAGGAGTAAGGGGGCAGACTTTATATTTACTCAATAAGTCTAAAGAAAACTGTGTAAGTGAAAACAAGGACAAAAGAATGCATGGAGCATTTCTTAATGGTTATTAGACATCCAATAATCAACAAAATTATTTTTAACTTTGTAACCATTCAGTTCGTAAAATAGAAATACTTTAGAAGTTGAATGCATGTGACATCTGCATTTCAAACAGTAAAAATTCCTATTGTCTGTGTCCTGTGTCACTGCATTATCCATTCATTCCAAAAAATTTTTAAAGCAATTCTTTCCTATATTACTTTCCACTTTTAATGCAAACAAATGTTGAACTGTTAGGCCAGACCCATGCACACATGGAAAATGAGAATCAGTAGGTAATTTCAGCAATGCAGACATTTTTTGTTCACAAAAGCTGGGACCTTCTTGAATAATGGAAAACCAAGATCAGAAATTTATAATGCAGTGCAAAACATAAATATAAAAATGGAAAAAAAGTATATCAATTCATATACATTTCATATAACAGAATATAATTTTCCCTGTCAAATGTAATCACCAAATGGTGGTTCTTTGCAGCGTTAAATAATGTTTAAGATTGATTGGAGTAAAACAGAGTTGAGTTAGGGGCCAGCACTATAACTCAATAGTAAATGTGCTGGGTCGCAAACCTAATAACTTGATTTTGACCTCAGGTACCCATATGACAGAATCAGAGAACAAACACCTGAAAGTTGTCCTTTGACCTCCACATGCACACTGAGGCATGAGTTGAATACACACACACACACACACACACACACACACACACTACATAAATGTAACAAGTTTTTAATGTTTTAAAAGAACTAGGTTATAATCTTAGCTTGATACTGGAATATGATATCCACTTTTAACTCCAGAACTTGGGTGACTACAGCACAAGTCTCATAAATATCAGGCCAGCTAGAGCCACTTAGTGGGTGACAGAACAGTCAGGGCTACATAACAAGATTCTGTCTCAAATAACTAAAAATAAATAAATAAATAAATTCAGAGCTCCTAGTTTGACCACCTGTTAGTAATTTAGTTTTGAGCAAGTTTCTTGACATATCTCTGACTCAATTTCTTCTGGCAAAGGTAATCATGGCACTGCCTACTTTGAAATATGTGGCATGTAAAATACGAGTGTAGAAAATGAGAATGTAAAGTGTTTTAAATGCTCACAATTATGTGTAGCACACAACAAAGTTGTCTCTTGTCCATTCATTCACTCTTGTGTTTAACATCTAACTGACTAAATACAGAGGAAAATGAAAAGCGTGCTAGTTACCACCAATAAGTAAATAGGGTATGTGTGTGTGTGTTTATTTAAATCCATATCTATCAGAGAAGTTTTCATTTTTTTTGGCATTAGAAAACAAAAGCTGTAGAGATAGTCTTCAGAATAAAGAAAACAGTTCACTTCATAAAATCAGTATGTGGTATAAATTCCAATTCAGGTTTCATTGTCTTACATTGATATGTAAAAACCACCTAGTCTTTCACAGACATTAGAAAGTATTTAAGCTAACACTTATTAAATTTTAGTTTTAGTTTACAGAACACAGTCTGTCTTTATTCTAATGCTGGTATTCAGGGACTAATCATTGAGCTGCTTTTCATAACAAATGTCCAAATGATTCACTTCTCAATGAATTAACATTGGAAACACGAATAACAGAACCTAAACTCCAGAAACATGTAACAAACCACACGTTTTTAGCAGTCCTTTTCAAAGTGATGTTTTCTTGATCATTTTCACATGTTTGAAAGGTTCTCCAGAACCAAATCTGAACAGTTACAGCCTTCCTGGGATTCTTTAACAGGAAGATGAACAGTTAATAACCTGTTTACCAACTCCAGCATCAATACCTTGAAAACTCATCTTCTTTGCCATAAAAAAATTATCTTGAACAATGAAATCTTCACCCACACCAAGTCATTAACAGAGGAAATATAAATGAGGGATTTTCAGCAAACACACAACTTTATCACAAAATGCAACAAATTATGTCCATCGGAGAGTTTAGATGCATTTGTTTTAATTATCATAGGCACCATCCTTATGCGGTCTAATATCCCACTTAGACATTGGTTTCTGAATTCATGTAGGTTGTTTAATAATCACCTTAAAGCGCCTAGGGCAAACTGACAACTGATTTTGAATCCTATATAGCACTAATGCTTAGTGGAGATTTCAAGTAAAGGAATGAAAATGGTAGGATTAACAAATTCCTTTTTCATTCCCAGCTAGAGATGAAAGGTTCTTCATCTAAGATTGTCTTCTGAATAAATAGGACAGATAAACTGGGCATGGTGCCACCTGACTCTTTATCCGCGCACCCAGGAGTCAAAGGCAGCTGGATCTGTATAAATCCCAAGCCAGACTAACTCACACAGAAGATCCACAGCATCAGTGAAACATAGTCAGACCCTCTCAAAGGAGGAAAACATGCAACAGGTAAACGGTTAAAACCGTGGTGGGAAACACAAGCTCAATTAGAGTTGATCTCAGGGTATGTGTCTTCGTTACAGGCCATTAGATACATTTGCTTAGAGCAAGGCTGAGACGTCTATTCCAATTTTCCCAGAATGGATTCAGATGATTCCTAGGTACCCATAGACACCAGTTCCCAACTCAACTCTCATGACCATTTCTGGTAAAATCTAAAGAAAGACTCCCCTTGGATTCAGACGATCCAACAAAATATCCACTGTACTTCTAAAGTGTTATTACAGGTATAACTTCTTCTAGAAAACTGCACTGGGATGATGGGATCTTCCAGACAGGTAAAGTAAGTAGGAAGAAATAATGTGATTGACTCTGTCTCATGTAGAAGACTTGCAAACATAGATAGATGTTCCTCAATGTCCTCAAAGTGAGGCCTCTGTGAATTAAGCCTCTACGTTTCCCATTCTGGGTTGTCCTTCTGCAGACCCAGGGAGACATTTCTCTTACTCTTAAGTACACATAATAAAGCTTGACCTAAACTAGCTGAATTCTTTTAATCATCTGAACTTTTTATTAAATTTCAATGATTCATATTGCCCAATAGTGTCGTTTTTCTTTGTTGTTATCTCATCTGTCTTTATTTTGTATGATTCTTTATCTTAGTCAAACACAAATAGTTGTTAACTATTTCAATTTAAAATCACCACAATGTTTTGTTTTTGTTTTTCTTTCTTCTTTTTTCTTTTCATTTTTGTTTTTTTTTCATTTCTCTTATCCTTAAGCTGTCCTCTACATTTCATTCCCAAAGTATCTTCTGGCAACTTTTGTGACCGTCTGGAAATGTAAATCATGTCTTTTGCCCAAGAAAATGAAAGTAGTAAAGGAAGGAACTGGAACCTGGAAGCCAATCAAATATACATTACCTCAATGGTGATAAAGAGATGTAGTGACTCAGAATGCTGGGGTAGTGAGGGATAGATCTGTCCATTATAATAAACATCCAAGATAAGCATATGGCAGACCTATGGCCCTGGACAATCTTTCTTTGTAGCAGCTGGTTATTTGTGGCATACATAGTTGAGAAACTGAATGTAAGACCTCCTGATCCATTCTAGTGTGGAGCATACTTTGCACGCAGGCTCTTAAGTAGTAGTCATGATGAAGCACGTATTTCCTTAGACATGTATTTGGCTACTGGGATATGAAAAAAATAAACTTAAAAACATGATATACCATATCTAGGCAACAAAATTCACAAGCTAAATTTAAGTAGATACAGGAGTGCATATGCAAATGCAGTTGTAGTATACTTAGGAAACCAGCTGAGAAAAGGTTTATGGGGTGTAGAACAAAGGTGGCAATTTAGCAGAGTTTTAGTGCCTCGTGTTTACTCTTTATAGCAGTGTTTCTCAACCTGTTGGTTATAATCCCTTTGGGGGTACAATGACCCCTTCACCAGGGTCTCATATCAGATATCCTGCATATCAGATGTTTACATTATGATTCATAACAATAGCAAAATTAAATTTATGAAGCAGTAAAGAAAATAATTTTATGGCTGGAGGTCACCACAACGTGAGGAACTGTATTAAATGGTCACAGATTTGGAATGTTGAGAACCACTGCTTTATAGCATGAACTCAAATTGTATAATGTGACTATGATTGGGATATGAAGAATTCCAAGACTCTTCATGTGATCCAATAGAGTTAGAAATATGAGGAAATCCTGCAAGGGAAGCAAAGCTACCTTGCATAAGTCAGAGGGGATTAAGCTAGCCAGACTTCCATCTTAGGAGTGTATCAAAGTGCCCACTCTAAGACATCTATAATGAGGCTAACAAAGTGCCTTGGGTCAAGTTGCAGCAGGACGCATGGTAAATACAAGAGAATGAGTCAATGCTGGATTAAAACAAAGAATGTAATTCATGGAAAACTCTCAAATGTACATGTTGGGATGTGCTGAGCAGTCAACTTGAGTGGATCTGTAGCAGCATGTGGAAGATTTGCATAAATGTGAACTCATGCCCAGAACATAAGTGTGCCTTCCAAATTTACAGCTCTGGAATCAGGGAAACTGCAGACAGAGTCAGACACAATTGATGGTAAAAAAAAAAAAAAAATGAGCGCCCTTCGCTAATGCTAAACATGTAGTGAACTCCTCTGCTGCTAGGATAGGACAGGATGAGCTGGCCTCAGGAGTTCAAGCACTAGAGAGCCACATTCATACCCCTCCCTCTGAGATAGGAAGCAGATTGCTCTGCGGCAAAGGAGGGTGGTAACTTGGAATCACCTCAATTGGAAGTGTTCAGGAATGTAGACGGAGAATAAGTTGAATCTACCTGCCGGGTAGCACCCAATTTGATGTGTCCACCTATGAGAAACTTGCCTAAACTTCAAGCTTAAGAGTGTTGTCTCCTGTTTGGGACCATCCCACTCTCCGTATCAATGTATCTACATTGTGACTTTTACAGCCAAGTATCCTTTCTCCTAATCTAAACAATTACCAAGTTACATACACTCCTCTTCAGCAATGCCTCCAGAACTGATAACTTCCTTTCCTTTCTGAAGTTCAAGTACTGATTATCTCTTATGTAAAATGTCACCACAGGCTGTTAACAGGTGTACTTAATCTCTGTCTCTATCTCTTGCTCCTCCAATGAGTCCTAGGCATTTCTCACCTCATCTTTTTAAGGGACAATGTAGCCCTATCATTCTCTCAGCCAAAGAAACTTTACTGACTCCTCAAAAAAAATCTTCTATTTCCAGTAGTATTTCCTCACCCTAGCAACAAAACCCTTAAGATAAGTCCCCAGTCTTATTTCCCACTGACCCCTCTGCACATTCTTAATAGTCCTGTTTCTGTTTTCAGACCTATCCTTCCATGTCATCAGATTCCACATTTGAGATCAAATTTTGCGGGATTCGTCTTTCTAATGTTGGCTTGTTTCACTCAACACAATGATCTCAATTTGACTGAAAATGACACGACTTTCTTCTTCCTTGTAATACATCTTCTTTTGCTTCATCAGTTTATATATTGATGAACAGATTCCTGACTCATGGTTGTGGAGAATAGTGTAGCAATAAAATGGATGTGCAGAGGGGAAATAGGGAATAAATAATAACAGCAGAAGAGCGAGTATGGTAAAAGTGTGGTATATTTATGTACAGAAACATAATAAAACCTTTCAGATTATACATTTAAAAATATAGAGTAAAAAATTTCAACTATAATCCAGAATGATTTTTCCCAGGTTTGGGGGTTGTGGGAATGATAAACTGTTTAATTCTATGTTGGGGGGGGGGCATTTTATTGATACCCCTAACTAGTAACACATGATAAAATATCAGAAGATATTGCCACATGTCACAGAGAAGGAAAAGTTGTCCTAGACAATGTAGATCTATTTTGTTATCCAGATATGCCTTAGATTTCTCCTCACCCCACTCCCACCCCCTCATCTTTTTATAGCACTAGATGTTTTGGAACGCTGGTACTGTCTATGTAGGTTGGTCTTAAGCACGTGATTCTCCCTCCTATTCCTCCCAAGTATAGAAGGTTCCTGTGTACAGATGTGTAACACCACACCTGCCCTTCTTTATTAAAAAAAAAAAAGGCATATAAATATTTTCTTTCACCTTTGTGTCATCATGACATTTAAAACACCACTTAAAACATTTGACTTCATTTTCACTTTTTTCATTTAATTTGGTTTCTAAAAAAAAAAGTGGCCGATATGTATGCTTATAATCTCAAGAAATTGAGCAAAAGGAACCATGAGGTCAGGGCCAGCTTGAGCTACATACAGAAACTCCAACTCAAACAAACAACACAGAAGCAAATTGCCGGCCTGTCTTTAAATGAATAGATAAATATGCCATGACTAAAGCAAACTATTATGTTTAAGGTTTAAACCTAATTTCCTCACTTTAAAAACATTGATTTATTCATTTTACATCCTTATCACAGTCCCCTCCCTCCTCTCCACCTGTTCCCACCCTCCCACCCTCTCCCCTCTTTTCGCCCTCTGTTTTCCCACAGAAAAAGAGGCCCCCTCCCTCTACCAACCCATCCTGGCTCTTCAATTCACATCAGTGCTAAGAGCCTCCTCTTCCACTGAGGTCAGAAAAATTATTTATTTTCTTGTATAAGTATTTTACTACCGTATAAATACTGAAAACATTTCTGTTTCAATCTCTCACTGATAAAAAGCAATAATGTCCACAATGCTTACTTACAAAATGAGGAAAACAATAAACTATACCCCCTCTAGAGAGACAAAGTCAAGAGCTAAGGGTAGCTGAACCTAAAGTGATTGGACTCTCCTTGGCTTCTTGAACTCATAGAACATAAGACAGGCTGATGGCTGCTGGGTCTGTCACAGTTGGGGAAAGTACCCAGGGCCCCTAATTAGAATCTATTGAAATTGGTTCACTGTTTCACATGTGGGGTTATAAAAGAGCCCCATGCGTTCATGCGGAGTCACAGGTGGCAGTCTGGGTTTGGAGGATTGCAGGCCCTCTCAGGTTCCAGCCCATCAGGAGGCTTGCAGGATCTGTTCAAGGACAGAGTGATTTTGATCACGTGCGGCCATACCAACTGAAGATTAAGCTGTTGTGGGCTCCCACAAGCAGATGGAAAATCAGCTGCGCTCAATATCAAATTAACAACCTGCCCTATTTCCTGAAATTCACAGCTTAATCCACAGTTCCTGTCTTGCTGTAGTAAAAATATTTGTAATTTGCTTTAATTGCTGTAGTGTCTGCTTCATCTTAAGCAAGTATAATGAATTTCCATCAAGTTGAAAATAAATATCTATTAAAATTCATTCCATTTATATTTTTTATTATGCACTACAATGTGTAGAAATTCTAAGAAAAAAAAAATCGATTGAAACAGGGTCATATTATATAGCCCTACCTGGTCTGAAACTCACTATGTAGACCAAGTTATCTCAAAATCATAGAAATATGCCTACCTCTCCTGCTGAATGCCAAGATTTTTAAAGGTCTATGCCACCCACATCTGGCACAAACTGGACACTTGTAAATACTTTTGAAGACCGGTTAACTTGCAGCAATCTATTTAGGAAATGTTTAGAATTTATGCTGCTATAAATTATTTTAACCTGTGGATTTTGACAAACTGCTACTCATGAAACTTCATAGACTTAACAAATAAGTAGAGAGGAAATCAGCTAAATTCAATGCAATCTTGGCTGAACTATAAAAAATGCTACATATTTTCATTGTAGCAGGTTTGAAAGTTGAAAATAAGGGGGCAAATATAACTTATCCCCAATCCTTTATTTTTTCTTTTCAGTTCTTGTGAATACAGATAAGCCATGGCAAAGAAATGAAAGTGAATGCCCCAAATCATAATGTCTGTATGGTTTTATGGCTGACTTGTTACTGTGTTCTTACCAATGTCATAAGAGATATTCTGAGGGTGACTATGAGAATCTCATAGAAGGCTCTAAATCTATGTCTGTCTGTCTAACTATCACCTATCTATCTATCTATCTATCTATCTATCTATCTATCTAATCTCTTCCTGTCTGTCTCTGCCTGCCTCTGCCTTTCTCTGTCTGTCTCTATCTATCATCTGTCTGTCTGTCTATCTATTATCTATCTCTGTATCTCTCTAATATGTGTGTGTGTCTGTCTGTCTGTCTGTCTGTCTTCCTGCCTGCCTGCCTGCCTGCCTTATGTACAGTTATAGGGGAAAAAAATCCAAGCCGTTTCATAGCTCATTGTCAGGAATACCATTATCCCTGAAAAACAATCTATCAAAAGAAAGCATATGTTTCATTCTTAGCAGATTTTCCAGGAAGATTTCTGTAACATTAAAATTGACCCTACAAAATGCAGCAATGTGCACTGAAAACAAAATGTCCTGCGGCAAGTGAGAGGACAGAGTTCCCTAAATCTGATGAAGAGAAATGCCCTCTTTGGCATATTGCAGGGGAGGACACATTCTTATACAACTTGCCTGATAAAAACACTGCCAAATCTAGCCACACTTCAGGGACGCTACTTCCACAAAAGTTCTAGGAAGGACTAACCTCTTGTTCCTGGGGAATAGTTGTGGTTTGGGATAATAAGGTCATATTTGCTCAGCAAAAGGCATCTAGTGTTCCAGACACATTTCTTAAATGGACATTGACCCTGGTAGAATGTGTGTCAAGGGACTACACACTTCTGTCTAGAAGGATGAGAATAAGGAGCAAATAGCATGTCCAAACAAGACATGAAACCTAGCCTTCTTGCCCCCTGAATAGAGTCCAATGCCCCAAGATAAAGGAAATCCACTCCGTAATCTGATAGGCTTGCTACCGAGCATTTTGCCAGGAACACCGCCTTCCCTTCAATAGTGCCAGAGTCCAGGTGCATAAGCTGCAGTCCTACACAAGTAGGAAAAGAAAATGCAAGGAAGCCAATCTCCACTTAGCACGTGACAGAACATCAGAGGCAGAGCTGTGCAGTGGTTCCTCACCTGTGTGGAAGAATGCTTAGCCTATGTCTTCACAGACACTTCATCAGAGGCCTTTGGCTTAATTGCTGGGGTCAGAGAACAAATTTAGAAATCTAAAATTAGAGTGCTAAAACTACTTTTCTCCTTCTCCCTAACTCTGCTACAAGCTCTTTGCAAAGAGCACCTTGGAATACGCAATAGCTATCACAGCTCCAGGTACCTGGTGCTAGGAAAAGGTCTTACAAAAAGAGAATGGGCTTTTCTAGTTCCCAGTATCTGGAAATTAAGGAGAAGAATGACACAGAAAATAAAAAATGTTTCCCTAAATATATAAATAAGATATACATGATAGTATATACTTTTACATGTGTGTATGGGTGGTGTCTACTTTTCTACATGTTATATGTCTATGTGGATGTAGTTGCATGTGTGTGTGCATGCATATGGAGCTCAGAGGCTGACATCAGCTGTCTTTTTTGATCACTATCCACCTTCCATAATGAAACAGAGTCTCTCATTTGAACGCTAGCTCACCTAGTCAGCTGGTACAAATCGCCAGCTTGAACCTGGGATCCAGGATCTTCACTTCTGAGCACTAGAATTACAGGTAGGATGATACAACCTCTCATGTTTTACCTGAGTGCTCGGGATCCGAACTCAGGTCTTGTTGCTTGCACAGTGAGCTCTTCACCCAATGAGCCCATTACATAATTTATAAAGCAATTTTGTAAAAATTATCACCTGCATCCCTGCTTCCAAATGATCCAACCAATACTCAAACTGTTGAAGGAACTTATAAAAGGCAATTCATTTTCAACCACATGTTGTAGATGATGAATTGGGAGAAAGATAATGCTTTGTGATGAGAGATTAAATACATTGTATGTACAAATAAAAGGATCCATAAAAAATAAATCTGTTTCATAAAACCTATAGGAGGTGCCTGGGAAATTTGTCTGAGAATTGAAGATTCCCTTAAGGCAAAATGTATGCTTTTTTATGTACCTTTATATGTGTCTTTATCCACACAAATAATTGTATTCATATGATCCTCTATAGTATGTAATCACTGATATTCCCCAAAGCTATCTATTAAAGATTAAGCAAAAATAGTCAGTGATCAAAGTAGCTGAGCTGGGAGGCAGGTGGTTATAAGAAATGGGGGTAAGGAGCAGTATATTCAATATTAAAATTCCCAAGATCTTGAAAATTAGAGAGAAAATGTTTCTGTTAAGAGTTTAAAGTGTTTCTCAACACCCTTCACAATAGCCACAAACAATATAAAATACCTGGGGGTAACTATAACCAAGCAAGTGAAAGACCTGTATGGCAAGAACTTCAAGTCCTTGAAGAAAAAAATCAAAGAAGACATCAGAAGATGGAAAGATCTCCCATGCTCATGGATAGGTAGGATCAACATAATAAAAATTGGCCATCCTGCCAAAAGCAATAAACAGATTCAATGCAATTCCTATCAAAATACCACCACAATTCTTTATAGACCTGGAAAAAGCTATTCTCAATTTCATATGGAACAACAACAAACCCAGAATAGCTAAATCAATCCTGAACAAAAAAACAAACAAACAAAAAACAAAACAAAACATCTGGAGGCATCAGCATCCCAGATTTCAAGCTGTACTACAGAGCAATAGTAATAAAAACAACATGGTACTGGTATAGAAACAGACCAGTGGATCAATGGAATTGAACTGAAGACCCAGAAATGAACCCACACACCTATGGTCACTTAATTTTTGACAAAGAAGCCAAAACCATACAATAGAACAAGGACAGCATCTTCAACAAATGGTGCTGGTCTAACTGGATGTCGACATGTAAAAGAATGAAATTAGACTCATACTTATCACCTTGTACAAAACTTAAGTTCGAGTGGATCAAAGACCTTAATATAAGGTCTGACACATTAAACCTATTAGAAGAGAAAGTGGGTAAAGCCCTCAAACTCATTGGCACAGGTGACAACTTCCTGAACAGAACACCAACAGCTCAGAATCTAAGACCAACAATCAATAAATGGGACCCCATGAAACTGAAAAGTTTCTGTAAGGCAAAAGATACTGTCATTCGAACAAAATGGCAGCCTACAGCTCGAGAAAAAAATCTTCACCAACCCCACATCTGACAGAGAGCTAATATCCAAAATTTACAAAGAACTCAAGAAATTAAATGCCAAGAAACCAAATAATCCAATCAAAAAATGGGGAACAGAGCTAAACAGAGGATTCACAAAGGAGGAATCCATAATGGCTGAGAGACACTTGAAGAAATAAATGCTCAGCATCCTTAATCATCAGAGAAATGCAACTCAAGACAACTCTGAGATTTCATCTCACACCTGTCAGAATGGCTAAGATCAAAAACTCAAAGACACCACATGCTAGTGAGGTTGCGGGGAAAGAGAACACTCCTCCATTGCTGGTGGGAGTGCAAATTTGTACAACCACTATGGAAGTCACTCTGGTGATATTTTAGAAAACTTGAAATAGCTCGACCTCAAGACCCAGCCATACCACTTCTGGGTATATATCCAAATGATTCCTCGCCAAATCACAAGGAAGTTTCCTCATCTATGTTCGTAGCAGCCTTATTTGTAATAGCTAGAAACTGGAAACAACCCAGATGTCCCTCAACAGAGGAATGGATAAAAAACCTGTGGTACATCTACATGATGTAATACTACTCAGACATCAGAAACAACAAAATCATGCAACTTGCAGTCAAATGGATGGAACTAGAGAAGCTCATCCTAAGTGAGCTAACCCAGGCTCAGAAGGATGCACATGGCATCTATTCAATTATAATTGGATTTTAGCCATATATTACAGCATAACTATGCTCCAGCCAATACACTAAAGGGAACAGGAACATAGACTTTTTAACCTGTCCATGAGACACTTTGCTCTAGTGTATGAGAAGGTTCTTAGCCCTCATATGACTTCTTGCCTAACATGCAGAACCCGGCTTCAGTTCCCAGCACTGAATCTACCAGCCATGGTGGAAAATGCCTGTAATCCAAGCATCTACTAGGCAAAGGAAGTAGGAGGATCAGAAGTTTCAAGTGATTCTCAGCTACATACAGAAATCAAGGTCATTCTGGACAATGTGAGACATTACCTGAAATAAGTGAATGAATAAATGAAAAAAAAAACCATAAATATCTTAAAATGAAGGAATTAAAAGAGATTAATTTTCAGACATATGAAGCCTATTTTCAAGTGCACTATACATATCCATTTCCATCAGTAACACATGTTTTTATTATAAGAGTGTTGACACCAGTTGACCTGGGACAGAGCTAATGGGAAGGGAGGGACTCCTTCCTATGCACTCCACATGACTCCATACATGGGATCAGATCCCCACTGTAGTTAGAGGCAAGAAGTTCTTTGTTTGCTAATACCCCAGTTAACACACCTGGACTCCTTGCTCTGATCCCAAGCAAAACAGAAAACTCAAAGAGGAACAACTTCGACCAAGCTCAAGTGTGTGTGTGTGTGTTGCCCTGTGTTCATAACTCTGTATATTTCTTGTTCGTGTATCTGCCTCCCAAGGCTGGCTGACCTGCTTGATGTGTGCTGGGATCAGACATTGAGCCGGAAAAGCTGAAATGAAACCTCAGACCGTGGTATTGAAGTCTTACTTATTTGTGCATCTTGGTGGTACAACTACTGGGTAGAGCACCCTGAAGCTCTTTATCTGTGGAGCTCGCCATTTTTAATGTGAGTCTTGTTAAACATAAAGCCTTTTATTTTACTCAACTCCTTAAAGGGAGTCTTGAGGTAAGAAGAGTCATCCAACTGGTTCGTAATGAGGGAAAGAAGGGAAAGGAACTCAAAAAGAAACACAACTTTAATGCTCACTATGAAGTGTGTGGTAAGAAGTCCTCTTCCGTTGTCTCCCCCAGGAAGTATTCTACACAGGTGATATTGTACAAGCCTAGATGCTTATGCTATGCTTGGACAGTCAAATGAGGAATTGAGTAATCATTGCAAATTAATATAGGATAACAAAATCCTAAACAAACCATGAAGACAACATAAATCAAACAGAAACCCTAAACCAGCATATTCAGACTTAGGGTGAAACAAAGCATGAAACATGCTTTTGATATTCGAAACTACACTTAGAGAAACTTCATTTTGTATTTGTTATGTAGTCCTGGAGACGAAATTATAGAGATTCATTAGGTAAAACTTTTTGCCCATATACAGTCAAAGTCAAGGGGTTTTCTGTTTTGTTTTGTGTTGTTTTTTAGCAAGTTTGTATCTGGTTTCAATAGGTGTATCAGCAGCATAGCTAGTCTGGCTTTCCAGGTGGTGCCAGATAAATCGGCAGCATTTTTTTCCCTGCAGGTTGCCAACTGTCCTAAAGGGAAAAAATTCTTTCATATTTCTTCATGTAAAGGATGTGTATGCTTTACAGAAAGACCACGTGTGCTGCCCTGATAATATAGACCTCTTAAATCAAGAGCTCCCAGGGGACAGAATCACAGACAACAAATCAGCTGTGTCCTGTCTCAGCAGACACACCCTGTACCTTTGCATTTACTTATTGGAGTAATTTCTATAGTGCCCACAACCTCATGCAAATCACTAGCAGGAAGCCACTGCCTAGGCACAGTCACCTTTCAAAGGGTGCCAACATGCAGGTCCAGGACTGCCTTGCCTCATCAGGAAGAGGAGGTGTTTGGTTTTTCCCCGTCAAAAAAATGTAATCCACCAGCCCAATTAAAAAGCACACACAGAGAAACAGATCCTCTACATTCTGAACATGTCCCCCAAGGTGCATGCTACAGTAGAGCCACTGTTGAGGTCCCTGTGGTACCCCCCATTGCGAAATGACCTGTTTATTGCAAGTAGCAGCAAGATATTTAAAAGAAAAATATTCTGTTGGCTTTCTCCACTAATAGCTCTTTATTTTTTATTTATTTATTTTTTGGCATTCTACTGTCCACTTTTTATTAGCCTACAAAAAAAGTTCATAAACCTACAGAATGTTCCAGATATTCATGAGTGCCTAAAGGCAGCGCAATTATGGGAGCTCCAGGTAAACCCACCTTCTCCAGCATAAGCATCCACTGTAAAGGGAGTCTATTATCAAAACTACCACCAGACAGATGCCAGCTGTGAGCCAGGCAATGGTGGAAGTGAAGAAGAAAGCCTTGCTTTCATATCTTGGCAAATCTGGGCCTCACTTAAGTTAAGTAGAAAACAGAGACTCTCCCTTGAACAGTTCAAATGACTTCAAATGGGAGGAAGAAGCAACCGAGCTGTAGACAGAGGCAAAAGTACATACTGTATTTATAATTGAACACAGCTTTTTATATAATTACATCTTTGTGCACTTTTTATTTTTGGTTTTTGAACAGAGTCACTGAGATGAAATTAAAGAGCATGCAGAAGAAGGTGCTTCAGTGCTGCTTCAAGTTTCTATGACAACTCGGAGGCACCTTACTCAGCTGCCTTGTTGGATGTCAGGGCACTCAAGTGATGCCGGTTGCAACTTTTAGTTGCTTCGGGAAGAGGCAGAGAGTTGTACTTGCTGATCTAATGGCCACCAAAAAGTGTACAATAGGACCAAAAGAAATCTCTGACATGTTTATTCAACCTTTCCTCACCTGGCTATGAATGGGTGCCATCTGAGAGTGCTTTTGCCAAGAGTTTGTTGCTTGGGATGTGTATAAACTTGCCTTTGAAATGTCTCTATTGGTAAATAATGTGTTTCTATAAGTAGGTTTTTGATGGCACTAACTACATATTTTAAAATAAACTCCTACATACTATTTAGTGAGTACCTCTTTGTTATAGTATCACATAAAAAATTATTTAACTGAGGCTTCAAACAAAGAAAAATGTCTTAGAGAAAAATGTGTAATACCAAAGGCAAACAAAATTTATAAAATGGGAGACCTGATTCATTTGTTTGTTACACAAGCGCAGACCCAAGTGCTTACCCAAGGAAGACCATTAGACCATTGGGGATCAGGGACAGAGGTGATCAGAGCAGACCCTAGAATCTGAACCAACATTAGAATGAAAAAAAGTAAGAAAATTCCCATAGGAACATAGTCCTTTAAAACCCCACTTAAAATCTGAGCATGAAAAATGTAGGTTGGACATTGCAAAGACATGATTATTTGTTATCTTAAAAGCATTTGTATACAATGTGTGTATGTATGTACTCATTCATGCATGTGAATGCAGGTACAGACATGCCACTGTGCATGTGGCAAAGTCAGAAGACAGCCTTGGGTGTTGGTCCTCACCTCCCACCTTGTTTGAGACTGAGCCTGTCTTGTTTACCACTGTGCTGTGTACACCAGGCTAGTCCACCTGGACACTTCCAAGGATTTTCATGTCTCCTCCTCCCACATCTCTGTAGGAATTCTATGATTAAAGAAGGTTGTATTAGCTGTCTGTCTTCTCTGTGGTTCTTGGGATTAGAACTCATGTCCTTCTCCTTGTGTTTTTGACCACCACACTGTCTCCCTAGCTTAACAATTGTCATCTCACCTTCCACCTTTGTCACTTCATGCAGGCTCTTGATTTCTTTTGATAACAGTAAAATTTAACAGCCAGACATTTTTAAAATCGCATATACTTAAAAGGTGTGCTCTGTAAGAAAAAAAAATAATCCCCATATGTTGCATAAATACTCAAATTCGTGGTGTGATAATCCTTAAAAACCCTTAACTTCCAAATGAATGTTTCTAAATATGGAGGGTAAGAGTTGTAGGTCTATCTTCATGACACTCAGTAACAGTAATTTCAGAATAATTATTACTTACTGTCATGTATACTTTTTTATTGCTAAGACCATCTATATTTCTGAATTTTAAAGAAAAGAAAGCACTCATATTGACACCGCCAAACAATAATCTATTGAAGTCAGATACAACATAGAAGACATTCAGGACCCAGAACTGTACAATAACTCCTCCTTTTGGCTGGGTTGAACAGAACTTTCTAGAAGTCAAACTTCTGAACAGCCTCAAGATCTCAGAATGGAGCCCCAAACCTAAAAGAAGTGACTTCCATCCTGTGCCTACTTGTATAAGTTTGTAATCTCAACTACTCTCAAGACTGGAGCAGAAAGAATATAAATTCAAGGTCAACATGAGCAACTTAGTAAAAGCCTGTCTCAAGCTTAAATGGATAAGTAGAAATGAAATTTAGCTCAGTAGTAGGTTGTTTGTCTTGTATGAATGACCCTGGATTCAATCTCCAGCACCATAAAGTAAGAAAAAACAGACAGGAGTGATGCTGTGAAGGGAATGGGAAGGAAAAGAAGACAAAAGATTTATGAAGATAATTAAAATTGTCACAAATTCCTGTTGAACCAGATCTTTTATGTTTTACCTGGACCTCATGACTTGTGTGTTGCTAGTCTGACAGAACTTCTTGACGACCTGTAGCCTAGGCAATCGCAAAGGGATTTATAATACCTCTGACATTATTATTTTGACATTATTATTATGACATATGACATACTATAATTTATAATATCTATGACATGATAATGTATGGTCTGTACAGCTTATTAATCTGTTTTCCTTGATAGAAAAGATCAGAAGCAAAGCTTGAATTGTGTTAGGAGACTTCTGCCAGTGGACAAAAGAACAGGTGATGGTTTTACAATAAATAAGACACGTAGAAGCTAAAACGTCAAGATGAAGAAAGGCATCCATTAACTTCAGTTACCTAAGGAAAGGTTAAATAATATATATCATTATTTCAAACCAGGGAGAGAATTATAACTTCAGAAGAGCTTTCCTCCAAACAATGAACATCCCTGAGGCTACACATTTTAGTGACTTGGAGAGAGCCACTTATGTATAATTATTCACCATTATTATCCTTAGGATTTGATAACTCTCCCATGCTGGAGCTAGTTCACCTGGCTTAATCTCCTCCCCTCCACATTCTTCTTAACTGTTCCTCTTTCTTCCTGGTCACATCCTCCAGCTTCCAAATCAGAATAGCTCATCCCTCCCAGTTCTCACTGAACACTCCTTAATTTAGCTGTGAAAGTCCAGCACTCTGAGAACTCATCACCTTATTTCAGAGCTAAATACTCTGAGAATTTCAGCCCATCTCTATCTTAAAGGGATTAGTCCGTGATGATGTAAATTGTTTTTGAGAAAGTGATTAAGAAGAAACATCAGACAGAACTGTTTCAGTCATGGGACCACTAGGCTCACTGAGAAAATCAAATCACATGCATTGTGGACTGTGTGTGGAGCTGGCGTTCTGTGTGTGTGTAACTTTACAAAAACAACTCCAGTTGATTTAATCAATTTCCCTGGCACTAAAGTGGGATCTTTTAGAATAAAATATATGTTTTCCTTCATAAATATTATTCAAGGAGCTGGGGCCTATGAAGCCTGGAGCTTGGAAGACTTGACGGTGTCATTTCATCAACAAAATCTCTCTGAAATTCAACTCAGAAGTTTATTAATGGATAATATTATATTTAATACCAGAATACATACAATGATATACACATATGTGTGTACATACAAATAAATAAATAAATAAATAGATAGATAGATAAATAAATAAATGAGTAGGAACAGAGGCGGGGTCCATAGTGTATCCATCCTAGCTTTATCACAGCATGTTCTGCTTGCTCCTTCACACCACAGTGTGGCTGGCTTTAAGAACTCTGAGGCAGAGTGGCAGAGTTGCTGATGCAAAGGGGCTGGGGTCTCCCAGAGAGAAGAAAGCATTAACCCTTATTTAAGATGAGACTGTGATAACCAACTTACCCTGACGAATCTACATCAGAGATCCAGAAAAAGGACTGCTAAGTACATTAAAGAATTTACTACAGAGACTGTGTTCCTGAGGATTGAAGACCTGCCCCAGAGACTGTATCCTTCTAAAAGGTTAGGAAAATAATTATCAATAGGTTTAGTGGATAGGTTAAAGGGGTTGTAGGAGTTTGTAGGATTAATAGTTAAGAAATTGTTGGTATTTGTTATAAGTGAATATTGTTAATAAATAAGTGTTAAATAATAATTTAAAAGTTCGGTTACACCACAGGCCCATTGTTACCCTTGGGCTGCCCACAGCAGGGGTAAAGCAGAAATGTATGAGGTGGTTAGGTACCTGTAGTTTGGTGAGTGGCAGAGATTTGAGGTTTTGCCTGGAGACAGGTATGAGCTATTTGAAGTGAACCGAAATGAATCTGAAGTGTGAAATGTATGCAGATCACAAAATGGATGTTTACACAGGCAATGATTCTATCCCTTATAAGTGACCCCTCCTCCTTGGCTGTCCAGATCATAAGAGAGGAGGAACTGAGAAACAGGTTCAGAATATGGCTCCAATTCCTATCTAACCTTTACTCCTGGGTCCAGTGTGTGTGTGTGTGTGTGTGTGTGTGTGTGTGTGTGTGTGTGTGTG
>CAJQZJ010034084.1:573560-666102 GCA_907164525.1 Lophiomys imhausi | reverse complement strand
GTGTGTGTGTGTGTGTGTGTGTGTGTGTGTGTGTGTGTGTGTGTGTGAATATAAAAGGGAAAGGGCACAATGGACTTAGGTTGGATGCTAATTCTTACCCTGGGAACCCATGAGGGACAGCGGCAGAGAGCAGGAAGAACAGCCTGCTGCTGAAGCTCTCAGAACTCAATCACAGCTCTGGCACCTTCTGCTGTGAGAGCCTTGTCCCATTCCTCGTTGGCCTTCTGGCTAAGATCACCTTATGCAAGTGCTTCTCCAGGCCTTGCTTACTTCATCTTGAAAGTTAGGATCAAACAGGAGCCACAGAATTTTGCCATCAAGATGAAATTATTTAATATTTGCCAGGAAGTTAGAGCCATATTTGAAAGGGTTCTCAGTGTATAAGAAATAGCAAGAATCACATATTGAAATGGGAGAGTCCCTTCTGTCTCCAGCTTTGGAAAATATTTATTCGTGACTTGTTAGAGAGAATGACCTTTTTTCTCAGAAACTATCTAGGGTTGGTAACCTTGTGTTCTGAAATAATAAGTAACAAGGTGGAAGCAGATCAAATGAATTCAAATCCTGTCTTAGCGATTTTTTTTTTCATTTTAAACTTCATTCTAATTTTGTTCGTTTGTCATAGAATTGACAGAAATAATAATATCTTGATTTTGTCTTGAGTAGGAACAAGATGAAATAGTGGGAATGTAGCTCCTTTATCAGAGTGTCTGCCTCACACACACAAAGCCCACAGGGCTCTATCACTGGTGGCTGTCATCTTGAATCTCATCCTTGGCTACATATAATTCAGAGGCCAATCTGAGCCACAGGAGACACTGCCTTAATTTTTTTTTATTTAAAAGAAGAAAGAAAAATAAAAGACAAATAATGTGTAAGGTAGAATCTATTATAGTCAAGGCTCTACCAAATATAAATACTGTAAGTTAGTAATCAAAATATAAACCATTTTTAATAGCTTTGTTTGGTTTCCTTTTTTCTATCATCTAAGCTGTTCTGTCCCAAACCAAAGTCTAAGCCTGACTTCCTCTAACCTGGATTAAACTAATCTGCCGGTCCCCTGCACCTGTGTGTTCAGGCAGTTTTTATTGCTCTATTAATTCAAATGTCCAGAATTTATGTCCTGTTGTCTGAGAACATATTTCTATAGTGATCATACAAGAGGTTCAATGATGTTTCCACAAATTCATTTTCAATTTTTATTTAGAAATAATAAAATAAGACATAATATATAAAAAATATGTACAACCCATGGTTTGTGCAGTACAATAGGAAGACTTCAGATACAAAAAAAATGGCAAATGGGAAAATAATAACTATCATGATTGCCAAAGGCTAGGACCATTCAACTTGCCAGAGCCTAGAGCTGAAACCTAACATTCCTAGTAAAGAAACTCTAGTTTGCTGAAGGTTTGGGAGAGGATATAATAAATGCAACACTTTTATACTTTTCACTTTAACATCATTAAATAGAGTAATAAGGAGCTTAACCCACTTCTCAGGATGAGCCATTTGCTTTTATGGGGGTGACTGATTATAAGATAAAAGCTGTCGTTTGTTTTCTGCATGGGGAACATCTTTGGGGAATCAAGGTCAAGAAATACACATCAAAATTTAGGGAGGGAGTATACAAGGAGAGAGGAAGCAAAAGAAAAAGGAATAATGCATTAATAGAACAAGAACAGAGTCACACAAACTTCTCTAGGGATTTGGAAATGACTACAGTGCTATATGACATTCTAAAAAATGTCTGATTCAAGTATACTCTTAGAGGGATAGAAAACTATTCCTTTCTCAATAATCAAAATAGAATTCACTTTGTCTACCTTTTATTTAAAAATAGAATAACCAGGAATCTATACCTCCCCCCTCCAAAATATATATATATATATAATGCCCATTCAGATACGGGCAAACATTCTTTAAAAGGGAATATATCCTAGAGGGATTCACTTGCAGCAGAGAAGCAACGGGCATCTGGAGACGGGCCCCAGATATTCAAGGTGAGTCCCTCCTTCTTTATACTAGTGGCAGATGTGTACACTAGTTCTGGAGGCCCAGTCCGTAAAGACAGATACTTTGAAGGTAAAAATGCAGGGAGAAATGTCGTGCATTACCCATGTCTTGGCTCTTGACAAAACAAAACAAAAAGCCATTTAAAGCTTGTAGCTATTAAAATGCCAGTAACTACAAAAAGATCTGAAAGGAACAGCCCGTGCTGAAATAAATAACAGGAGAACATACCAAAGCAAACCTCAAAAGGCTGGCAATATCTGCTAGCATCATGCTAACCAGTAGCATATAGGTGCCAGCTCTCAGAACTCACTGTGGTAATTATACCTCTTATGGTAATTTTTTTCCTTTGCAGATTTCTATTTACATTTGGCTTTAAATAGGAAAATATCTGATAAACTTTATAAAATGTACACTTTAAAAATGCAGCTTCTGCAAGTTCTCTTGAAAAACAAAACAAACAAAAACAAACCTATGCACCAGAAATGTTATGGTTTTTTTTTTTCTTTTTAAGCAATAAGTTGAAAGATTTCCCCTCCCTCTTTTCTTGTCTCTGTACCCAACCCTTGTCAAATTACTCAAATCTTTTTAAGTGGTAGCACTGTGTGTTTGGGAGATCATCCTGGTAGTCACCCCTATTCTCCACTGTATCTTCATTTGATTTACATTCCACTAAATACTCTTTGGTTTGATTGTTTTCCTATGCAAGTCACTATACTAGCAGCATCTGAAGCCCTCCATGGCCTTGCACTGTCAAAAGTCAGTCTGTCTTCTGTGAATTCCCCCTTCCCCACCCCTCCACCTATTCAAGCAACTTCCCAACCCTGCCTTTAAACATGGATGTACAACAGCCACTTTCTCATCCCTTTCCTCTTGATTTCAATAACACCAACAGTTTTCAGATCCATTGACTTAGAAGGTTGAAAACAGCAGAAACTGTCCTCATCTTTCAGGCGCTGCATCCGGATACAGCTACTCACAGATACAGCAGACCAGCACAAACATCAACTGAAATGAAATACAGGATTCTAGAACAAGCTGATTTTTAATGGCATATTAGGATGTAATACCATTAGAGGGTTGACTTCGAGACTCCAACTAAAAAGCAAAATTAGCATCCCTAGGATTCACAAGTACAGAACTTTAAAACCAAAAGAAAGAAAGGGAGGGGACAATTGCGTTATTGAGCTAGTGTGAGGGTGGGGAGAGATATTTTTATAAAGACAGGTGAGTAGGCAGGAGAGGCTTCTAGAAAACAAAGTGTCCTTGGTAACCTGCTCTGGGACTTTACAAGAGACAATGATCAGTTCACATTAATCATGAGTGTACACACAGAGAGAAATAACCCTTTAGACTCCTTAGCTTGTAGTTGTGTTGTGTTTATATGGCTCACTAAGACTCTAAAATACTGAGGCATTCTCTCTTACCCTCTGCCATGAAAAAGGCATCTTCCCTATCCCTTGTAAAGTGGATTTTTGCATTGAAGTGGCTCATGTACACACACACACACACACACACACACACACACACACACACACACGCACACACGTGCACACACACACACGCACGCACACACACACACGCACGCACACACGTGCACACACACACACGCACGCACGCACGTGCACACACACACGCACGCACGCACGCACGTGCACACGTGCACACACACACACACGCACGCACACACGTGCACACACACACACACACACACACACACACACCAAGATCTCCTGCTTTAGCGTATTCAACCCATGCTCACTGCATCACTCTCTGCAGAAACCTCAGAAGGACAAGCCTAGAGGCCAGACATCTTCCTTAATGTGACACCAAGCTGGAAATGACCTGACAGCTAAGGCCATGACTCAGCTTCAAAATTTGAAGTCTATCTTCCATGCTGGGTGACTCCGTTTTGGAGTGTGCAAGGTTACCAACAAAGTTCAACCAAGATCTGATCCTAAGGAATAAACTTTGGAATGTGCAAATAGAAAAAAGCCCAGAAAAGTCTAAGTGAATCTCGATATCTCTCTCTCTCTCTCTCTCTCTCTCTCTCTCTCTCTCTCTCTCTCTCATACATCAGCCTGACCACCACTCCCTAACCACTGCCTATCAGGGACAGAAAGACATTGGTATAGTGCATATATAAGTGTGACCCTTGCTTCCCTTTTCCCATTCAAATAAAAAGGATGCACAAATGAACAGAGTTGAAAACATACAACATTTATCAGACTTCTGTGCTCTTTTCAGATTAAGGTGCAAAATGAACAGCTTTTTAACATCTTGCTGTGGTTCAAAGTTAGTGTCTCTGACTTTCCCAGACAACCCATGGGCTTTGTTTCCTTTTTAAATATAAACTCCACTGTGCAAAAAAAAAAAAAAAAAAAAAAAAATGTGCATTATCTTTGGTATGTATTTAGGTATTCTAACTGAATTTTTGAGATAACCTATTAGCTTTGTGGAAAGGAAAAGTATAAAACCCGGAGGCTACCATTTGGCTAGTGTTACATAATGCCCTTATGTAACAAGAAAGAGGAGGGAGAGAGAAAGAGATGAGAGAGAGAGAGATATCCATTTTAGCAAACAAATTACTGGCCTCAGAGAATCAGGCTCCCGTTTTTGGCAGTTAAGAGCCAAATGCTTGACACTTTGAAGCACACCGCGCTTTCAACAATGTTCAACACTGACTTTTTAAAAGTATGTAAAAGATAACCTACACTGCAACAAAAATACAGTTTGTGTTCATGTAGTTAGCAGCTTTCCAAAAAATTAAGGCAGAGTCTTGCCTATGTTATGCCATTAAAATCACTCTTGTTCCCCTAAAGAGAAGCATTCCAGGTAAGTCATATACCCGAACTGAGGCTTGCCTGCAATATTCAAGTTTTGTAAAAACACAAAACAATACATTAAAAACCCCATAACTTATTCTACAACAGGTATGTGCCATCGGGTCACTCGGAGGCCTGCAAAGCGCTTTAGATCAGTCATCCAGCTTACAGTCTTTTCTTGAAACCTTTGTGCTAGCCTTAGCCTCTTCTGGCTGCTCGCCTTCACCCACCTCTCGACCAGTACCATGGTCTGTACAACTCTCTCGGACCTCTGACCAACAACAGACTGCGTAGCGAAGGAGATATCCCAAAAGTGGAATAAGTCAGTCATATCTCCGATTCTCGCCTTAAGGGCCTGGGCTCTAGAGGTACGCTTGCCTGGTTGTGAAGATCTACGCCCGGAGGTGAGTCTGTACCTGTGCTCTCCGGGACTCCGTTCTCACTTTCCTCTTCCTCTTTGCTTGTTAGGGCAACTTCATTTTCATAGCAAAATGAATTCGCATTTGAGAGGATGTATTTTTTCTCTGCTAAGTCTCTGGCACTACAAAGGGGCGTGTTAGGTACTTCATAAGTCTTATGGAATCTTGAATAGTCCACTTTGTAGTACTGCTTCTCTTCAAAGAGCACTGGCTCGTAGCGATGGCCCCAGAGAATTTCATTGGCCAGATAGGAACTCCGGCATTGCGTTGTCATGGCGGTGGCCTCCACCATGCCCTCCAGTATGACAACAATTTCAAAGTCTGCATTGTCAATGTCCTGCTTACTCAAGTCATATAAAGGGCTGTCTTCATCTATTTCATGAACAATAGTGATAGGGGATACTAGAAATATACGGTCGATTCCACTATCGAAACCAACATTGATGTCTATCTGGTCCAAGGGGATATATTCCCCTTCTGAAGTGATCCTGGACTTGAGAAGCTGTGCCCGGACATGAGCTTCCACAAGGTGGCTTTTGCGAAGATTGCCCACCCTCCACATCAGGCAAAGTTTGCCATCCCTCATGGCAATCACAGCATTGTGACTGAAGACAAGAGTCTCGTTCCTCTTCTTTGGCTTTGCCATCTTTGCCATGACTGCGCCAATGATAAAGGCGTCGATGATGCAGCCTACGATTGACTGGAATACCACCATGAAAACAGCAATTGGGCACTCATCTGTAACACACCTGAAGCCATAGCCGATGGTTGTCTGGGTTTCGATGGAAAAGAGAAAGGCAGCCGTGAAGCTATTGACCTCAGACACACAAGCTTTGCTCTCCTTAGAGGCATCCAGATCGCCATGGAGCAGTGCTATCAACCAAAACACGCAGCCAAAGAACAGCCAGGAGAGCACAAAGGCGAGGCAGAAGATGACCAGCATCCACCGCCAGCGGATGTCAACACAGGTGGTAAAGATGTCCGCCAGGTATCTCTGTCCCTTCTCCCCCACATTGATAAACTGAACATTACAGTGCCCATCTTTCTTCACAAAGCGGCTTCTGCACTGTTGCCGGGTATGGACTTTACTCTGGCCATTCCCGAAGCCATTGGCCACTGCCATAGTGGCCAACTTCATGCCATCTTCCTCCGAAGAGACGATGCTGTAGCGGTTGGTTCGCACACTGCCCATCGCTTCCGCCGTGGACTCCAGTGTTTCTGCTTTAGAAAACAGTCTGAGTTTTTGCAGAACCCTTTGAAGAAACAGTTTTGAATGTTCAGTGAAGACACACACAAAGAAATTATTTTTAAATGAGGAAAGGTAGATGCTTCCAAGAACCTTGGGGTTCTTTTGACCAACAGGGTTACCTCAGTAATTCAGCTGACATCTGGAGAACTTGTCCTACAAGAAAAGAGAGTATTCATTACAAAGCAACCATATTTAAAGGAGTCCTACTGTCTAGGACAATATTCCTGTCAAAAACTGAATAAGATACAAACAAATATACTTTGAAATGTATGAAGTTTTCTTTCTTCCTAAAAATGTTCTTTTACATTTTTATTTAAAGTAACAGTCATTGAACACAGACAAGGTACCTCTGCTAGTCAGTCCACCAAAATTTCAGTTCCCCTTTCTTCTGCTATTTGTCAGCAATTTAGAATATTCTGTAATTCATGTCTACCTATTATCCTGTACTTTCCTCCAGGTTCTCAGGGTAATAAACAGAAGAGCCATTCTGATTCTAAAGTTTGTATCAGCTTTTAAAAGTAGGATAAATCTAGAGAACATTTTATATGAACAGCCTGGATATTAATCCAGTTCTGTATGTATTAAGGGAGAATTTCCCAGGCCTTACTGACAAGGTTGACATCTATAGGCATAGACAATTTTGTTTCAGAAATAACGTTGGGCTGAAAGTCCTTTGCAGCATTTGAAATGAATCCTAACTTCTGGCTACCGCTTGGGAATTCTCCATCACTTCACACACTAGAAGCAGTCACTGTTCAGAAATGCCTGATACCTTCTCCCTGAATGCAAGGGATTCTGACTTGAGGGCTTGAAGATTTGCCCTGGAGGATAGAGAGCCCTTCTGTTGCCTAGCAATATGAGTCCTGAAATTCTCCAGAGATGGGATTGCCATGTGTAATGACAGGGTAGAAAGCTAGCGCCTCTGTGCCAAAGGCCCAGGTCTTTAGCGGATTGAGATAAGGCAGGAGCTCATTTTGTGTGGGTCCAAGGCTGTGTGCTCTCAAACAGAGACAACTTTGTAATCAAAGTAGCTCATAAATGCCAGTCAGCTTACTTTCACTTCTAGTGCTGTTGTTTGCTGTAGGTTCCTATGGAGAAGGCACTCACCTTTACTTAACATGAACAAATAGCTTCCAGTTTCCTCCCACTGCTTCATTCTGCCCCAGGTAAAGCTTAGCTACTTGCTCTGACTTTCCCTCTTGACTCAAAAAACAAAAACAAAAACAAAACCCTACAATTTCCCCTGTAACTAGAGGAGGGGGAGGAGGAGGAGGAGGAGGAGGAGGAGGAGGAGGAGGAGGAGGAGGAAGAAGAAGAAGAAGAAGAAGAAGAAGAAGTAATGCTTAAGAAATGTCTAATGTATTTTCTTTATGCCATGTGCATTAACAGAGACTAGAAGTGGATTAATATTAATATGGTCTAGAGCTAAAAACTGAAAGTGATTTCCAACTTTTCAAACCACCAAATCCATGTCCTGTTTTTAAGTGGACAATAGAAAGGATCAGAAATTTGTTGAGACCTTGTTAAGAGAACTCCAGTTTTGATTTCCCCCGCAATGGGACATGAATATGGATCAGTCAACAGGACCATTTTAAGCCAAGCCAGCTGCAGGCATAGTAAGTGACCCATTTGTCTTGTTTCATTCAGCCCATTACCAAGAGGCAACGTGTATTGTCTTAGGAAATGCTGTCATGTTCTAGTCTTTTGACTTCTCCCACTATATCCAAGTTATAATCAAGATGTACCTCAACTTATTTTTCTTGAGATTAGTCATTTGTGGAAATTGCAATGTGTGTTACATTTTGGCAGCTTTTGACACCTAAATGATGCTTGGTTTGAAAATGCATTTGAATTGCTTTATAAAAAGAAGTCCCCATTGCCTTCCCAACCTTCTACCTCCTTCACTGTTTTGTCTGCTTCCCCATGAAGTATGCATTTGGACAAAGGAATAAAGAATAATACTCCTCAGAGGTCTAGACCTTGGACTTGGAAATAAATAATTTAACAGTATTTTCAGATGATTTGCCTCACATAACGTTGCCAAATATTTCTTCATGAACATGGAGACAGCAGCCTGACACCAAGTGCAGGTGTGCTTTTCTTAAAACATGGGGTTGGGACAAAGGAGTCCATTTAAAGAGTGCATCTGAGTTTTGGTTGACTTTGAAATATTTGACTATAAACTAACAACAATAAACTGTCTTTTCTCTCTTCAAAAGACGTCTTTCCCTGCATTAACATTAAGGGCTACGCATAGACTCTCTAGCATTTCTTCACACTGACTCCCGCATCTTTCCAGCTAAGAACCCAATGACCTCTAAAGGTCCAATTAGGACTTTCAAAAATCTCAACCCTAGGACATCTGTTTGAATTCCACAGATCACACAATAGCTGTTTCCTATGAATAGCTTTCCCCACTTGGAACCTTGCAAATAGCGTGTACTGAGGGGGCTGTTATTGTCTCATTTCCATTGCTAATGGCAGAATTTGTCCCACATGCTAGAGCATCATTTTCACATCTCACCAGTGCTTCCTGGAAAGGGAAAAATAACTATTTTTTTCTTTCCCCAGAATGGAAAATTTCACCATGTCAAATACTTATGCCCCAAACAGAGTAATGTGTGCATATGTACACACACGTGTCATGTGTCTTTTATGGAGCTTGTTACAAGTGCAAAAGGCTAGAACCTGCTACAATCTGGCAGGTTAACTCTCTTTATAGTTCACTGTGCCTTTGCGGTTGACCTATCCACATGCCCCAGTGACCTCAAACAAGCAGAAACTTCCCTTGCCCTTTCCTCCCTCAGGGACAATCACCAAAACATCTGAGAAAAACTTTCATTAAAATAACAGGGATTCAGCCTTTTGGCCCAGTACCTCTGACAGACATTAATAGGAGGGAGATGGGGAAGAAGGTAAAAGGGTGGGACTGGGAGGAGGAGGAGGGAGGGGAACTATGATTGAGATATACTTGAGGAAATAAATAAATGTTGGAGAAAAAATTGGATTTCCATGCAATATTATTATAAAAATATTCTGAGAAACATCAAAACTAGTAATGTAGTCAGAGAGTCTTGCCTCCTTGAAGGCTATCTAGAGAGCTGATACTGGATTTGGTGAATAATATAGAAACCCCATTTAAGCTCAAATATTTAAGGATCCAGATCTATACTCAATGGACACAAATAATCATTCACCCAAGCCATGGCCAGTGAGATAGAAAGTATTTCTGGGA
Organism: Lophiomys imhausi; assembly: GCA_907164525.1. Taxonomy (NCBI): domain Eukaryota; kingdom Metazoa; phylum Chordata; class Mammalia; order Rodentia; family Muridae; genus Lophiomys; species Lophiomys imhausi. The sequence goes on along the minus strand of CAJQZJ010034084.1, from coordinate 656,361 downwards.
AATTGAGAGGCTACATGTGGTGCTGTTCATGTTAAGACTATTTATAGACTGATCCAAAATTAAGCATAAGCAATGGAAAAAATAGTTCAGCGCGTCAATCTTAGGTAGATATTAAAGGAGAGAGAGAGAGAGAGAGAGAGAGAGAGAGAGGCACAAATGCAGAGGTGAGGAGACCAGTCCGCACAAATAGGAAAATCCTAATTGTTCTCTATATAGGAGACACCTCCAGTAGAGCGTGTGAAAACTAGACAACGGTACTTGGGAAGAATAAAGAAGAATCATGACATCCCATAAGAGGGTCATTGACTCTCAGGGAAAAAGTAAGTTCTGACTTCTGACTAAAGACAGGAAGTAGAAGAAAAGGTGCGGGGTGAGAGACGTCTGCTAATGAGTGCTTAGAGCAGCAAGTCCCCAGCTGACGCCATGTAGACCAGCCCCAGAGTGCTCTGGGTACAAGTTGCTATGTATGTGAGTCTTATTGCTGCAGAGTAACCTCAGTGAAGCTCAGTAAACAGAAGGGAGGGGGGAAGGACAAGTGTGGGGGGAGACACCCATTTATATCTGTGTGAGTGCTGCCTCCAACATTCATACACAGCAATGTTTGTGGCAACTCTGGGCATCCACACATGCCAAGGACAGACAACTCGTGTCTAGTAAACAAAGATTTGCCTCTTTTTAAAAGCTTGAAATGGTATATAGCCCTTCAGGTAAAGGTGGCATAAATCTTCTACATTACTCAGAAGTCAAAGGACAACTGACCAGAGAATTTTGATAAAGAGTGTCTGAAAGATGGTGGCTGGTTTGTTTGTTTGTTTGTTTAAGTAATTTCAAAAAGGTGCAAACAAATACCTTTACAGATGCCAATAACATAAAAACCAGAGAGTGTGGACTGAAAGGCACAAGACAAAATGAAATGACCTTGACCCCAACTGTCACCATCCCCACCATATTTGAAGAAACCTATCTCTCTCCTGGACATTTGGGATTTTTTTTTTCTCTGCATGATGAAAAAAAAAAAAAAAAAAACCCTGGTAGGAAGAGCAGGAAGAGGTGAGCAAGTGCAGTGGTAGTTCACAGTGCACATACAGAGCTGGTTAGGAAGAGGAAATATGACTGCCTATTAATTATTAATGAAAAGAAACAACAAATGATAAAAGTAGATATTAATTCTCTTCTATGCTTAGGGAAAACAGGTTTTCAAGTAAACCCTTTATTTCATGACAGGTATATTTGGAGTTTGTGAAAATCTTTTGAATAGACAGTCTCATACAAAAAGTCTCCAAAGACAGACTGAACCAGACAACGTGCAACTACCGTTTTCCTAACTTAGTTTTCCCCTCAACTGTCTGTCATAAGGAGTCCATGTTCTGATACAGATATGATACTTTTTTCCAGAATCAAGTTGCTTTGATCATTGATCCCCTAAAACCACACTGTCCTCAAATGAGGAATTCACACCATTATCACTAAGAATAGCCAAGTGCTTAGGGCAGACTGGCATAAGATGGGGAAGTTTTTCGGTCTTTGGGCTAAAATCCAACTTTGGCTCCTACTCTTTTTCTTGGCAAAGGAACTTTGAGACTTAGGATGCTCACTCTGGAATTCTGTGCTGTATTTGTAGAAACGACAGACACCCCCTCCCTCCACATAACACCAAGATCTAGAATAAATGCTGAGTCTCGCGCGGTCAGACCAGCACTCAAGAGGGACCTGCAATCCCCAATAACCTTCTCTTCCTCCCTCTCACCCCCAATAAAAGGAAGAATCCACGCCAGACTCCTGCTTGCCTCCAAACCTAATATCTCGCTACAGCTGGTGCATTGGAAGTTATGAGCACAAACAGATGCTGCAGAGAAATCTGTTTCTATTGCTCAACTCTTCCAAGCGTGTCTCAGTATTTTTAGCTCTGAGGATGTTCTGGTGCGCACACAAGCTATATAGGCAATGAGCCGGGACTCCAAAGCTTGTGGAGAGAAGCATTACAGTAGCCTGACAGCTGGGCACCTCCAGAGCAGCGGGGGCACTAGGTTAGGGGACGGTGGCGCAAGTTCATTGCCCTAGTTACTCACAGACAACCGAGAAAGGACAGGAAGAAAACACAGAAGCCCTTACCTGTTGCTGGCACAGGATCATGGGGACATGGAGTGGAAGTGGGGGTTACAGAAGCATGTAAGATCCAGTGGATTTTTGTGAAAGAGAATGAGCCGAAGCAAGTGAGAATTCCCAAGACTCTGCTTGCCGGCGCCGGGAAGACTGCGAGCTGGCCAGGGCTCCAGTGCGCTCTGCGAAAGCCTGGGAGCTTTTGAGGCGGTCCTTGTGATAACCGGCCTTCTTGGCTCCGCCCTCTGCCCACGGCTGGCCAATCGGAGCGGATCTGGCTTCGCGGCCCGTCCCGAGCACTGCCACCAGCAGGAGGATCCTTAGACTGGCGGCCCCTGGTTCTGCCTGCTAGGGAACCTGCGGTGGCTTCCTCTACCTCCTCTAACCTCCTAGGCTGGTCTGAGAGTCCAGCTCAGGGCTGGGGAGGAGGAGGTGGTGGCCCAGAGGGGACAGCAACAGGTGGGAAGCTCGGCCGCCAGGCAGCTGCCTAAATGCAGCCTGGCCTTGGGCAAAGCTTGCTACTGGGTGTCCTCTGAGACCCACGCCTCCCGGTTTCTTTCCACGGTAGAGGTCGGCTCTACGTGTTCCTGTAAGGGCCGGAGAGGTTCTAGTGTCTGGAAAAGACGCCTGCAGCAGGGAGGGAATGAATGGTCCCTGGGGTGCGTCTCCCTTTATCCATTCTCCAGCAGATAGACTGTCGAAACCCATAGACCATTCAACTGCAGCTCGCGGATAATCCGATAATTACACCACGAAAAGGCTCCGGGGGCCGGCACTCAATAACCAGGAAAGTTTAGATGTGCACAAATGTAGCGATTGCCTGCCTGGCTGGGCTATTTCTCCTTCCCAATGAGGGTGAATTGCTTACAAAAAGCTCCTGGTCTTCTCTGGGATGTGTGGGGGAAGGGAGGGAGCCGCTGGTTCCTATCGCCTTGTCCGCCCTCGATCTTTCTTTCCACCACCGCCCGGCATGCTCCGCTCATGTAAAATCAGAACAATTACAGAGTAATGAATTCTCTGAAACAGCAACTCCTACAGACTCTCAGCTCTGCCCTTGCACCAGCGCCTCCTAACCCTCCGTCCCAGCAACTAGGCAAGAGGATTGCAGACCTTCAAAAACCAGCTTCGGTTAGAGCCTGAATCCTGACAGTTTATAAATGAATCCTTGATTTAGTGTGCAAAGCGAGTGCATATTATCTCTGAGTACGTTGGTATCATAGCGAAGCTTTGCTTTTTAAAATAACACGACGCACTTAGGCGTCTTTTTTATCTTCCACGGAGTTTCCTGTTCTGTTTAATGATTATGCTTCAAGAGCCCCAAAGCATCTTGCGTACCTTTTATTTAAACCCCTAAAGACGGCTTTGAGTCACCAAACTACTTCTTTAAAGGGTTTCGCTTTCCAGGCTGTACAAGTAGGGTACGCTTTTATATGCAGGATAGTTGAAAGTTCTGAGTTGCTGTGTGAACCTCCTAGTCTCATATCCTCACGTGGCCCCTAGGAGGTGCTGGTGAAATGTGAATAATTTTTCATTTTGCCTTACTGAGCCTGCCTCTTTCCTGAGAACGGAGCAAGAAGACTAAGAGGGTGTGGAACAGGTCATGGAAGCCCTGGGACTGCTTTGATAGCCAAATGGTGTTCCGTTTGTTGGGACTGGAATATGTCAAGCCCTGATACTGAGAGTTGCCTTTTAAAACCTTGTATACCGGGATATTATCTCCCACAAAGGAGATCTCCTTTATCATATATTTAGCCATATAGTATTTATAAATAGCTTGGATTAAATCTGCGAAGAAAACGTGTATATTAGAACCCAGGTTGTAGCCCAAAACTGAAAGAATCCGAGACAAAAAAAAAAAGTAACCCTTCGTTAGCCAAGACATAGAGAAGGAGTTAACAATTCATTTACGGGTTTTTCCCCCCTTTCTTTCTTCTGTGTTGTGACTCACTGCATAAGCAGATAGTGAAGAATTTTCCAAACTGCATGAACACCTCCACCCTCTCACCCCACAGGTAAGGCTCTCTATTTGAAATAGCCGGGCAACTCAGAAAAGGGAAATGTTTTCTAAAATCTTGGTTTGCATTGTTTTATTTTAATATTCTACTCTTAGTAAAAACACCAGACCAAGACAACTTCGCAGAACAGGAAGATCATTAAAGAAATGAACACAGTATTTTATGTTTTAGTTGTAGACAGATATAAAATAACGACCCTGTCAACCACCGCTTTTACTCTGACTAGTCTCTGAGGGACTGGATGAATGACAGGCCGCAGGGCAGATATCTTGAAGGAGAAAGTTCAGGAAAATTAGATTTTTTTATGAGCAACTTCTCACTCTGAATAGAACCTTTCCCTTCATTGTTTAGTTAAACAAACATGAAGGACTTGATTTTGACTAGAACCTTTTCGGTGTTTGATAGATAGACTTGCATAGCTCCCCTGAATTTAAAAAACAAAGTAACTGTGCATTTTAATTAATAAATGGCTTTTCACTCTGTCCCCATTAGGAAAACTCTAGCCTGCCAAAGCATTAGGACTTGAATAAATATGCTCCTTTTGGAGGAGTGAGTGATACAGATTTCTCTAGTCAGTATACTTTTTTTTTTTTTTTTTGGCCAACTCAGGCCTTATTTAGTGCATGTGAACGCAAGTGTGCACATGCACACACACACACACAGAGTCTCTATTAGTCTTGGATACTGTGAATGTTAGGTGTTAGGATTCATCTTTTTCCAAGGAAATGACAATTAGGCTCTTCCTGATTCCCTCCACAGCAACTAACATCAGCGCCAATGTTAGTCAGACTCTGGAAGAGAAGGTTGATTGTGCGTGGCCATATGACACAGAGAACAACTGTCTCACTGGAAGCATAAATCTTTCCTTCACACTTACCTTAAGAAGTAGAAACACATTCAGATGTCCACATTCCATATATGTTAAAATTCATGCTGAAATCATGAGACAGTCAACAGCTTCTGGGGTTTTCATCTACTCCATATTAAGAACCACTGACTTAAAATAATAATAATAGTAATAATAATATAAATGATAGATTGTCACTTTGACTTGCAACACAGACGGGATTTCTAATAAAAATAGACAAAACCACCTCAAGTGGTACTTAAAAGACTGAATAGACTCTTCATTGGAAAGCTCCTTTGTCTTTGAAAATTAATCAGTGCTACTTACCATTATGATAATACTTATTCTTTATACTGATTTTGATTGACAGACTTTTAAAGTAACCACTCAGCATCTAGTTGAAGAAACAACATTTCTTTTTCCCTCAGGGTTCAGATTTTTTGCTTTAGATATCAAATATTAAACAAGTAAAATAGTTAAATGATCCAATGCTGGACACACACACACACACACACACATACACATATTGTAACATGCATTAGTGTTGATGATGCTGAGAACATACCAGAAGGCAAACTTGTCAACTGATAGTGCAAAGGTTCCCATGTACCCATGATGCCAAGGTCTCTCTATGTTGATGAAATTGCGAGTATAATTATGAGTCTCGACTGTCACATCCTCGCTGAGGGTCTCCATCTACTCCAAGGCATTGTGAGAATGAATTTACTCCATAAGCATTGTCTGCATCACACCACAGTAAAACGGCTTTTTTTGTATCTGGCATACCTGGGAACATAGCACCTATATCATAACTTTCCTTAGGCCTAAAATCTGGTTGTCAATTATTTTCTCTGAAGTATTACATATAGCTTTCTGATTGTCTTATTAACCCTCTGAACCTACCTCTCGTGTACTTTATTTTGTTCCGCTTACACTAATGAAAATAAACACAGTAGATGGACTTTCAAAATTCACTGTTATGCCATTTTCCCTCTATATTCTGGTCACTTTGCACTCAGCCAAGTATGTAAGTTAGTCTCCACAAAAGTCAGTTCCACGGTGAAGTAAACAGAAGAAATAGATATGATTTATTTAAAAACAAAATGGCTTGGAGAGTGACCCAGTGTTATGGGTTGAATATGAGACGTCCTCCACAGCTCATACGCAGATGGTGTGGGCCTTAGCTAGCAATAGGGGAAACTTTAGAATGTGGGACCTCACTCTCATGAAATGTGTCATGACTCTGAAGTTTTTATCTGGTCCCCCGTCTCTTTGCCTCTCTCTGTTTCTTTCCACCATGAGATGAATAGCCTGTGGCATGTAATCTTATTGTAATGACACTCCCTCTCACCCTGAACCCAGAATTACTGGACACTAGCAGTATGGACTGAGACCAGGAGCAAATTTATGTCAAATACTTAGTTGCAAAGACAAAGGGTCACACCAGTACACACAACATGATTTTATAATAATTACTACATGTTATCTAATTTTTAAGTGTAGCACATTGGGACTGTCCGAGTGTAGTAGTCATTCCCCTACATTAAATGACTGGACTAAAGGTATGTTTAGACTTTTTGTAAAAACTTCCTTCTCCGTTAGAAAGAACCTTTCACTTCACAATTTTTCTTGTGACGGTGTGCTGTGAATATCTCAGGCTGGCACCATGCTGTGTCTAATTTCTTGACTCTAATCTCCACTAGACTGAGACATTATATAACCAGGATTGTTAAAAATATATGGTGAATGAAAACAAATATGATCTAACACAGCTAAAGATGTATTTGTAAAAATAGTCCACACAGATGCTGAATTTCAAGTTACCTTATCTTGATCAGTTTTCTGGATCTAAGACATCTATTTTAGCTTTGCACAGCAATTAAAAGCTTTGGCATTTGTCATGTTTCAATAGTGAACTGTCCAGGAAGACCTCTGAGCAAAGAGGTGTCTGTGTGTTTATAACTATTTGTGTGTTAATGGGTACATGTGCAGCCAAATTATACTTATTCTGTCAACAAATGCCATTGCCTGCAGTGATGATATATTATTAAAGGCCTTCATTTCCAAAGATCTGTTACCACCAAGAACAAATGGCTCTCTTCTTTAAGGAGCCTCCCCTTCCAGAGCAGATAGGTTATTATTTCGTAACTCAGCCCTTTTGTCATGCTCTGGGAGCCCTTGTTTATCTCAGGTAGGTGAGAAGATTACACTCTGAAAATATCAAACTCATCGCAGGGCCAGGTCTTCATTTACTGCTTTTACCTTGGTGATTATAAGGACTGTTTTGTTTGTGTTATCTATAGAATATTAGTTCCCTCAAAGACAGTGAGCTCAACACACCCTTTGCTTTTCCTCTCTCACCTTAAGTGGCAGCTTCTTAGACTGGGTCACTCTGCCATCACCACAGGTCACTGGTTGAGGAGAATCCAGCTGAGAAAAGTGCTAATTATTTTGTATCATCACTCTTGCCACTAGGGACAGGTGGGCCTTACTGCTGGAGGCTCAGTGCCATCATTTGCTAGGAGCGATGAAAGTTTACTAAGAAGATCCATAAGAAGCCATGGTAGATGGAGAACTTCCCAGGAAGCAGCCACTGCTCTTGTACTTCACACTGCCTGGTACACAGTGGCTCAGAACCACGCTCACATGCACACCGGGAGATTGAGAAAATGGCAAAGAGAGCAGGAAGGGGAGAGAAGAGGCAAGAAGATGTTCTCAGAGAAAAACATTGCAATGTGTTCCAAAGACACAGAGACACCTTTGGTGGCCTATGGAAGGTACACGCCTATAGACGATGGACTTGCTTAGAGCACCTCAGCCCTCTCCCTAATATAGTACAAAATAACTTCTATTACAATTAGAAACTAAATCCAAAGTTGAAATGAAGCCTCTTTTAAAATAACTCACTGGAACACCATAAGAGCACCCAACTTGGCATTTATTAACATCAAAGAAAATAGCCAAGACTCAGGAGTTTTTGCTCCAGGCTGCAGGGGAAATGCACAATATATTTTGAACCAGTCAATCACACTGTAATGATACATTGGAAAGGAAGGCTATATTCCTGAATGCTTAGGTTTTAGGATGCTGTCTTGGACACATTGCAACTTTTCAAAAAGTACAGCTCATGCTCCTTGTGGAAACATTAAGTGATTTAAAAACCAAGTGAAAATGTAGGCAAGTGGAGCAGGAGAGATGGCTCAGCTGTTTAGAGCACTAACTGCTCTTCCAGAGGACCTGGATTTCATTCCCAGCAGCAACACAGTGTCTCACAACCATCTGTAACTCTAGTTCAAAGTCAGGGTTGCCTCTTCTGGCCTGTGAGGGTACTATACTCACATGGTGCACAGACACATGTGCCGGCAAAATCTAATACACAGATTATAAAAAAGATTAAAAAATATATGTTTGTGTTGGAAAATGGAAAAAAATACAAGTCCTTATCTCCTTTATTGAAGTAAATATACTTTAGCTTTGTAGGATTTTTTTCCTTTCCCCTATATTTCTGTATCATTTTTAGCCATTAAATTAACTAAGTTAAAGAACACATGGTCTTCATTTTTTACTAATGATTTATACTTTACCTAAGAATTCATGATGCATTAAAATCACCCAAAGGCAACCGTAATGACTTCCTAATACAGCTTATGTTCATAATACATAAGACTGATAATCATCCCTGGGCCTTCTACGTTTGTGTTTATTTTGGGGTTAGACACTATGCAAATTAGTTAAATTAAATTAGTTAAACATTTGGGATAAACATTATGCAAATTAGTGTTTATCTTCCTCTTTTCCATTTTATGTGAATAGATCTCTAGTGAGCCCTTAAAACTGTCTTATTTTCAATTCTCATTATTGTAAAAAAAATTAATTAAATTACGTTGGGTGCCATATGTAGAAATAATTGAAGTACTTTGGGTGCCATTTGTACAAAAAATAGCTCTAAATTATTTACTAGTATTTAGATTATATTTAATTGTCTCGGTGGCTGTTAATCTTTAAGCAGCCATTATAAATGAACACACACAGACACCACATGGATCTTAACAAGGCTTGGCCTGAACTGAGCAATCTTGGCCCATCTAAGCTAGCTCTTAAGTCTATTACCCAAATATGAACCCATATATACATACGTCCCCTTGAACTGCCATTCCCCACACTAGCAGATGTTCCTGGCCATGTGGAATGAGGTTCTTTTTTCTAACCCATGGTGTGTGTCCTCCTTCCTGCTGCTCCTGGCTGGAATGAATGAATCCAGAGATCTGCCTGTTTCTTCCTGTAGTGTGATGGGATTAAGGGATTAAAGGCATGGGTCAGTACCACGCTGCTCAAATATTTCACTTAAATCCAAGATTTTAGTGACTCTGTGACCCAGAGAGCAACTTTGAACTGTAGTAATAATTTGAAATCTGCCCAAAATCTTCAAAAATCTCTTATGTTTTAGCAATGTCAAACCAGAAGAATATCCTTTCTACCTCCCAATATAGGAAAATCAAAGACATCTAAACAAAAATCAAGCAAAGAAACAACATTCCAAAAGCCTTAGCATGTCTAACCATGCCATCCCATGCTGCATTTAAAGTTTTGTTCATTATTCCTTGGAATCTAGTTGTGACTGTATTTCACTGGTGGACCAATACCAGAAACTCCTGACAGGCACCTAGTACCCAGGGAGCTCTTAGCTCCAGCTGCCATCAATTTTATATTATCTATCTAGAAAGGCCTCCCTCCTACCCTCATTATCATTGTTGGCAATTTAGCATTCCATATGTAAATTCTTTCTTTCTTCAAGCCTATCCTAGTCAGATCTTTCTCAAAAAAGATACACAGAACGACAATTGTCAGGGTAAAAATCATTTGCGTGCTAAGAGGAACAAACTCAATTGGAATCCAAAAGTATTGAGGCATTATGAATTTCTCCATTTTTAATCTAGACTATTAATTTCGCTCTCAAGCTCTGTTTAGAAGGCTGCCAGTCAAACATGTTGAATTTTAAGTTTTAAATTATGGGATTTTGATAATAAGTATACATTCCATGCAACAGGGAAGGTTTGAGAAGTGGGTTTCCCTGGCATGAATCTACAATCTGAGTCTGTCACTTACTATCTATGAAAAACTTTTACTGCTATTGAAAATCATGTATTGAAATCCATGAGACATACTGATGGCCTAAACAATGGTAATTATTTACACTACAGATGTATCTAATGATACTGAAAATTGCCTGCTCAATAAATGTTATTCGGGGGACTTCAACCAAAAGAGGGAAGCAACATGCATTTTCCAGTTGACGGCCATATTTGAAATTTTTCATAGCAGCTAAGAAGACAGCCCAGTGGGGAAGAGCTTTTTATGCAAACATGAGGACGTAAGTTCAGATCCTTTGTGATCATGTCAAGAGCTGGACATGGCATGGTAGCACATGCTTGAAATCTCATCTCTTGGCATGAAGAGACAGCAAGATCACTGGGGTTTGCTGTCCAGCCAGTCTAGTCAGTTGGTAAACTCCAGATTCTGTCTCAAAGCAAAACATCAAAATAGAGAAATGATCAGAACAGTTTACCTCTAGCCTGAACACACACACACACACACACACACACACACACACACACACACTCCACACCTACACACACACACACATACACACACACACACATACACACACACACATGCACACAATACACACAGAAAAGAATTTCACCCTCTCCCCACCTACACACACACACACACACACACATGCATGCATGAACACACACAAGCATGCACACACATGCAGGCACACACATGGATATACTCACAGAGAGAAGAATTTCTTAAAGGGGTACACACTGAAACAGACTCTGGGTAGATTCTAAATGCATAAAGACAAGCAGTTGATGGTTTCACAGAGTAAACTCTACAAATCACTCACAAGAATAAAGGTGGTGCAGTAAAACAACTGGCATTTATTCACCCATGTCCCCTGACTGGAGCCATGCCTTATTAATTTCCTTTTTTTTGTTGTTGTTTTCTTGTTTTTATGTTTCTTGGTTTAGTGGTTGAATCTTTAAATTATGGGATTTTGATAATAAGTGTACATTTCATGCAGCAAGGAGGGTTGAGAAGTGGGTCACCCTCCATTTTAAGTTAAAAAAATAGAGATATAAAGTTGTATTCTGATAAACAACCCCGCAAGTGTGAAGTCTGATAACACCAATTCTAACCCTGTTGATTCCAAATCTAGCATCTACCCGTTCCTATAGTGCTGGGCAGGATATAACTCTCAGGGTACCCCTACTAACACAACTCTGCAAACAGAGAGAAGGACTTACACATGGTCATTTACTGCTTCTTCAAAAATTACTTTTTGGTCTTTGTGCAGTCCGCAGCTCTAAATGTTCGGTGTAGGTTTCACACTTGCTATTTTAGTAATGAATGTGATAGGTATCTATGGGTTTTCCCTAGCATGGACGAGCTTCCATTTCCTAAGCATCCATCCTTCCACAGTCCAAGTCCTTCCATGTAAGCTGCAAACTATTAAAACTGGTATTATAACTATACAAAATAGAAGCCACATACCCAATTATCACTAGCAACACTAGTGGTAACAGAGTAACTTTATGAGTATGATATGATTTTAAAAATCCAAATAATATGATTGCTCATTTTATAAGTGCTTTGATGCTTTAATGGACTTGTGAAGATCAAATCCAGATATTTATTCTCTTGTACTTAGCTTGAGCTGAAGTCTTTCCATTTTAAGTGTTCATAACATTTAAATGAGTCCCACACATAAGCAAATGTTTCAGAAATTGTATCTGAGGTTCGCAATAAACTCTACATTCCTAGCAGACTTATATTCTACCACCAATCCTTCAGCTTCTGATCTTTTTTATCAGCAACGATCTCATTTTTCAAGCTTTCATTTATACAGCAGTCTATTCTTTTGTGTGGTTTGCATAACTGAGTCACCAAGTTTTAGCAAAGCAGGAACTGACACTATAAATAATGCCTTTTCTGCAGTCTGATGGCCATTTCCCTGCCAGCCCACAGAAATACAGAAAGATGCACTGTGATTGTTAAGGCACCTTGGCCAATAAAACTCAGTTAGGAGAACTAGCTTTCCTTTTGCTGGGATTAAACATTATTTATGCATTAACACATGCAGTCATGCTTCCAAACAGCTTCTTGAAAAAATGATGTATTTCCCACTTGGGTAAATGTCAAATCCCAAAGCTGCTGCTCTTCCTGTACATTATTTTCATATAAAAGCAAGATGCTTCCTTAATAGGCACTAACGAAGGGATATACTACATATATTGGGGGGGGGCACCAGTAATGCACATGCAAACTCCCATAAGAGAAAGAAGAGAGCCAAGGTTTGATTTGCAAGGTATGTTGGGACAGAAAAGCAGGAGTCAGCTCAAAGAGTCTTCCATTTGAGAAACGCCCTTCCACGAGTCTGATTTCATGATGCTTTGAGCCCAGTTACATTTCACAATTTGTATCTTTAAAAGTCGCCTACTAACCCACTGCACCCACTGCACACACTTTTTTTCTACATTGAAAGCATGAAAAATTCTAAATAGATACTAACACCTCCTTCAGAAATTTTTGGAAGGCTGAATCACCTCCAAAACTCTGAGGCTAACTGGATTCAACCTTCCAGTAACATACAAGCAAAGGACAAGCATCTTAGGCAGCCCCATCAACAAGAACACAATTACAATAGTCTTGATATTTCCTTCTAGGAGCAATAGAACATCTGCCTGGTCACAATGTCAGGTAGCACTGCGGTCTTGAGCCTAGTCACCAATGCTGCTGTATCCATAGTTGCAAAATCCAGGCAACGTGATGGAGATTTATAAAAGTCTCCTTAATCCTGGCCTCAGAATGAGTCATTCTCCTTCCCTAAGTGATGAACACACGGAAATTAGTTCGCTGCTTGCACTCTTCTGCCTTCGTTCCTTCTATGACTGTCGATCCATGTCATTCATTTTCCCACTTCAAGGCCTCTGCGTTATTTCAGGACCCACCCAAAGGAAACTAAAACTCAAATGCAGCAGCGATCCAGGTAAGGCTCCCTACGTGCTACTGCGACTACATTTTTGCATCTCTGTAAATGATTCATGCAAAAGCACCACATGTCACTGGAATGTGCCAGAAAAGCATCAGGCACATCTGACACAATAAAGCTCAGCCAGACTCACAGGATGAAACAATTCAGTGTGGGAGGAAAACAGATCATTTTAGGAATATTTCATCATAATGGAAAGCAATTCTCGATGAGTTGAACTTGTAGGTAAGAACAGGGGAAATAGGGGGAGAGGAGCATAGAAGCGGGGAGGGGAAGAGGAGGATGGGGATAGATAGAAGGGAAGAGGGAGAGGATAAAGAAGAGCAGGGTAGAATAAAGAGAAACCTCTAGGGATTGACAGATGCCCTTTCTTTCTCCTGGGTCTGGACCTCCATCCAGGTCTCCCTCTGAAGGTCAACTTCACATACAGCCTATTTCTAGCAGTTAAGACCTGGAGCTGTCTCCTGACAAAACCTTTATCCGTGACTCCATTAGAAACCTCTTCAAGAACACTTTTTCCTCACAAGAGAGTTTAAGAGAGTATATGAACCCATGTTTGATGGGAGTTTCATAATTTCCTTTCTGAATTCCAGGGTATTTATTTCTCTTACGTAATTTCCAGGGAACCAGTTGCATGACCTGACTTCTATTCTGTTGAGCTACTGAGAGGCCTTACCGTCAAACAGTCACCCTTGGTGAGAACATACCCAAGAGCTGATATATGACCATAGAGGAACTGAACAATTCCTGGAAGGAAAAGGGTTAAGAGCCAGTAAAAACAGCATAAATTTACACATGACCTAGTACGAATACACGTTTATTCTCTTCCTCACAAGGAACAACAACAATGACAGCCTTCCTAGCTAATGCTTCTGATATCAAAATTCTTGTCCCTGCAGGACACACTTTCAGCTTGTGCAGATGATTTCAGTAACGCTTCAGTTAAAAGACAGATCTGCTAGTGAGTTTTCATTCAAAGGAATCTAAAAGGTCTGTTACATCGTGGAAAAATAACCTCAAGGGTTGAGTTGCAAGGAGCAGAACTCTGTGGTTTGTTTGCTGGTGGTTTGAATCTAGCTGACAAGTTCTAGCATTATAAGTATTTTGTCTCAATCTCAACTTGATGGCTTGGATTATGAGTCTTACAGGAAAGCAACCACATTGCCTTTGTTAAAACAAAGAGAAACATGATTGTCTCAATCTCTTCTATTGCTGTGATAAACACCATGATCACATTCAACATGGAGAAGAAAAATGTTTATGTAATATTATACCTTGTAGTGCATCTTCCAGGGAAATCAGAGCAGGAACACAAAGAGGGAGGATCCTGGAGGCAGGAAGTAAAGCAGAATTCATGAAGGAGTGTTGCTTATTGGCTTGTTCCTCCTGGTTTAAGCAGCCTGCTTTCTTACACACCCAGGACCACCTACTCAGGGGTGGCACCACCCACAATGGGTTGGGCTTCTGTACTATTGTCTTCCATCAAACCAAATGCTCTGTCATGTTTCCTATAAAATAGGGAATGAGTGTTGCTTGAGCAAGCGAAAAATAGTTGGGGGAGCAAATAGGAAAGCCGTGCCTATCAAGTGAACCAAAGAGTAAGCAAAGCAGCTTCCTTAGTCGATACCCGAGCCATGCAGGAAAAACTTTCACAGATGATAGAGCCAACTGCAAACTGTAGGAGGTTCCCAGGAGCCTGCACTGTGTGGGTGGAGAGTGGGGGTGGGCGGATGGGCAGGCTTCACCTTTTCCCTTCCCACTCCTCAGACCCTTTCTTCACTTAGCAATATTTTTTTTAATGTTTTCCATCTTTTATTCTTCCCCAGTACATTTTCATCCATTGTCACAGCAGGGTGAACTCCATCTTTGCCTTTGGTCTTGGATGCACCTGAGTAGTCAGGAATTGGAATGCAGAACACACAAAGGCTGGTTGTGGTCTTCTACTCCTGTTCTTTCTTTCATGTACATGCAAACTCTCCCAAAAATATTTCCAGGGCCCAAATTTTTAGATAGCAGATATCTAGAAAAGCTGTGTTTTTGACTTTTGAAGACTGTTGATTCTATCATATGTGCTAATGAAGAATTAAATTTAAGTAGAAGCTATATCAAGACAGAAGAAACCTACTGAAAGGTTGAACAAGAGGATCCGTTGGGAGACTCTTTAAGGTCCACTAAAATAATCCGTTATTTTGTTCATGACAAACAATATAAGACAGAGCACTAGGGATGAGCTTAGTGTGTTTTTTGTCAAGAAGATGAACTATAGCAGAGATGTGTGACTTACAAAAAGAATGTGGTTACATTACTGGACTCAGCAAGTGAAATCCTGGACTTCTCAGGGAGGAGTTGAAATCCAGGGTATCACTGAGTAGATTATATATACATATGTATGTACGTGTAGCAATAATAACTAAATAAGAATCATAATTTTGAGAAGCAGAGACATGGCAGGAGTTGGGGAGGGAGAGAAAGTGGTGGGAGTGATGTAGATTCAATGCTCATATGAGAAGTTCTCCAAAGGGGAAAAAAAAACTACTAAACAAGCAAGCAAACAAAAAGAATACAAGTATTATGTCATTTGGAGAAAAATGGATACAACTGGAGATTAGAATACTAAGCAAATAAGGGCAGACTCAGAGAGACAAATACATTTATCTTATCTATAGGCATATAAAGTCATGTATGTATGTGTCATGAAAGCAGAAGGGGAATAAAGAGAACCAACAGGAAAGGGGTGGAGAGGAGAGTATAGGGAGATTGTTGTTTGCAAGAGAAATGTTCCCCATACACTCAGGTATTTAAATACTTTGCTCTCAGTTGGTGGCGCTGTTTACTGAGGGTTATGGGACCCTTAAGGAGTATACTTCTGCTGTAAGGAGTATGTCAATAGGAGTGGGCTTTGAGGGATTATAACCTTACCCCACTTCCTGTTTCTCTCTCTCTCTCTCTCTCTCTCTCTCTCTCTCTCTCTCTCTCTCTTTCTCTCTCTCTGATTTCTTTGTGCATCTATCTTCTGCCAGGGTGTCCCAGACATTATGAACTCTACCTCTAAAGCTGTAAGATGAAATAGACTCTCTCTCTTCTAATAAGTTGCTTTTGCTAATGATATTTCAACACAGCAACAGAAAAGTAACTAAGACAAGGGATATGGGGGAGAATATGGTCAAAGAATATTGCATAGTTGTATTAAACCCTCTTTATGAAAGTTAATACTATGTATACTGAACATATACCAGTATAAAATAACTCAGTATTAAATAAAAAGGACATTTTAAGCTCTCATTGGAATATCTTTTCTTGAAAAGCAACAGTTGATGGCTCATCCTGAACTAGGTTATCTTACCACAGACAGATATTGATGTATGTGAAATTTTTCATAGAAGTATTTATTTTCAGTTAGATCATATATTACCACAAATTGATCTTTTAAAAAAATGCCCCCAGTGTATGAGGAGGCTCTTGGCCCTCATATGACTACTGAACTGGGGCAGAGGACTGTTACGTAGGGACACTCCACTCCAGAGGAGTGGGATGGAAGGGATAGGGGGTAGAGGGTGGGAGGACGGGACTGGGAGGGGTGGAAAGAGGACACTACGATGGAAATATAACCTGAAGTAATAAAAAAATTGAAAGGTAAAACATTCCTAGACATTACAAAAATAAATGACCCAATTCATGACAAAAAAAGATATTAAGAACAATTAATTTGTCTATTTGTTCTGCTTCCATAGAGAACAGTTAGCCACCACCATCATGTAGCATGTGTAGGTAAAAAAAAAAAAAAAATCAGAACCACTTTTAGGAGAAACACAAATTAGAGGGTAAAAACAAAACATGAATGGGCTTATAAAAACAATGTATAATGGAAATCCATGAGAAAATATTGAAGAAAATATCCATCACACATTAATAACAAATAAAAAGCCCACCCAATAATGTTGATGGACTCTTGAGTTTCAAAAAAATCCTCCAATAAAAGAGTCTCTATGGAGATTGCTCAGTGGGTGAAGTACTTAGTATGTAAACCTGAGACCCTGTGATCAGATGACTAGAACCCACAAAAAAGCCCAGTATGGCTGCATATGAATGTAACCTGAGTTCTTGAGAGGGAGAGACAGGTGAATCCAAGAGTATTACTGGCCAGCCAGTCTAGCCACAATGTCTAGTACCAGAGATAGTGAGAGACCCTGCGTTGAAAAATATGGTTGATGGTAATAGAGGAAGACACCCAACTTCGACGTCTCACCTCCTTCAACACATAAGCATACATCACACACACACACACACACACACACACACACACACACAAAATTTTAAAAACCAAAACGTTAATTACCTAAAACAAAATAGGATCCCTCTAAACTCTATGCACTTAAGATTAAACATTTTTGCTTAAGAAACAAAAGTTTATTATATGAGCATGAGCCTGCATGAATATATGTGCACCATGTGCATAGAGGAGCCTGTGGAATCCAGAAGAGAGCAGCATTGATTCCCCTGGAAACAGAATTATAGGCAGTTATGATTTGCTAGGCAGAGGCTGGGGTCTGAACCCATCTTCTGCAGGGGTATCAAGTGGTCTTAACTGCTGGGTCATCTCTCCAGCCCCCAAAGTGTTAGTGTTTAGGTTGAATGTGCCTCAAAAACCCATAGGCAAATTTGTTCATTTGTCTTTTCCTTTTCTTGTCCTGTGATCAGGGTGTGGATCAAAGCTCTCCTTATGGCTCACTTCAGAGTTATTTGTTCTATGATCTCTTTGGCACAACCAAAAGTTCAGAAATTTTCCCAGATGTGATTCAATCCTCTGAAGAATTTCTTCTACTAGAAATAAAATGTTTAGACTCTGTTCAAAAAAGTTTCTAACTGAATGTAGGATTTCTGAGTATCATATCCTTGACGCAAGGATTATATGAAGCCAGCTAACTGTCATTCCCGTAGTTTCATTTGGTCTCGAGGTTTCATTCATGGGACGTCAGTGTGATGTTGCTTTATTCTTTCCTCCATTGGATTCATAGATGCCTTCATCATGGCTACCATTATGAATGTCATTAACACTTTAATATTCAGGACAAACTATGCTATAGTAAAGACCAATATTTGTTTTTTTTTTCTTTTATCATGACTCCAAGTTATATATGAATTCAAAAGCATTTGTCTTCTGTTTTCAATACACATATAGGCACCTGGTAAGAACTAACTGACTATTATGTTTTATGGTTTTATCACTTTTAATGACTGGTAGTATTTAACAACCAATGACTTATACTAAGATGTTCTAGATGAACAGAACAAAGTAGAATGAATATATACCACACAGGGGAGGGTACTAGATTAGCTTAACTGCTACAGACTTTATAATCCAACATCTGCACAGTGGAAGTGCAGTAGCTGCAGTAGCTGCCTTCAGTCCATCTAAGGTTGGATTCCTCAGAAGTCCCAATCTGGTGCTGAAGGTATGGAGGTTTGCTGAAGAGCTTCTGGACTTCAATCCACATTTCAAAGCCCAAGAAAGTGGGTCATGATATCACTGAAGAAAAAAAAAAAGGAATAGGGTCATCACACTCAAAAGCAACACTGCTTTTCCCTCAGACCTCTTAATATCTGAGCCATGGCCAGAATTGGCTGTACTCTTAGAGAGGCTCATCCCCTTCTGTTAATGCTACCCAGAAACTCCCTAAGAACCCACCAAGACCCATGTCTCTTAGCTTATCCCAGATCTAATCAAGTTGACAATTTTCCTACTTTGGTTCCCTTCCCTGCAATACAACCAAAACTAACCTGGACAGGAAAGGGTTTATTAGGGTTACAGGTTACAGTCCTTAGCAGATGGAATTCAAAGCAGGAGCTAAAGCTGAGACCACAAAGGATGGGTGCTTATTGTCATGCTGTCTCTGAATTACTGAGTTACCTTTCTTATACAGTGCCCTGACCCCAACCACCTGCCTAGGGATGGTATAACCCACAATGGGGTAGGCCCTCCTACATCAACCATCAGTCATAAAATGTACTCATTTAGTATTCCTCTTCCCAAGTATGTCTAGGTTTGAATCAAATTGACAAAAATTATGAGAACAGTCAAGATTAACCACCACAGGATTCAGCAAGAAATCGACGATAAGCTATAACTTTATTATAAACTAAATATTGAATTTTGTTGTGACAAGCATGACAAATACATTAGAGTTTTATAAATGTAACTTTCATTTGCCTGATGTATTTGTCGTCTCAGAGGCTTATTGCCCCCACCTAATAATTTAGGCCTAGTCCTGGAACTTTCTAGCCTCCATACAATCTAATCTAGGCCTAGAATGTTTTTAGCCTCTGAGACTTACTGCTGAGTAACATCCCCCTTTCTAGCTCTTTCTGAACTCTGGCTGGCTGGTTCAACTCAGCTGTTCTGACTCAAACTCCTCTCCAAGCTGACACATTCAGTCTGGCTTCTTTCAGCTTCTGACTGAATTGCTCTGCTTGGCCTCAAACTAACTCAAGCAATTTATTTTAATCTTCTGGCTCTTTCTCATTCTCTGGCTCATTCTGTCTTCTGTGTCTAGCTTGTTCTTTCTTCAACCTGTCTCTGTAAAACTCTCCCAGTAAAACTGCCTCCCCTCTCTCTCCCTCTGTGTCACTCTCTCTTAAATCTTTTCTTGTGAGAGTTGGACACACTTTATTATGTAAAATCTTTCTCTGATTACTCTCTTTTCTGCCTCTCAATTAGACATCACTTTTAAACATGGGGCTTCCTTCTACAAATTGAGTTTGCCTTCATTGTTTGGGATTAAAAGTGTATTAAGGAAGTGTCTGCATTCCATGCAGAACTAGAAGGTGTCTGGATGTGATCAGAGTAGCCACGTTGCTGGATTAAAATTCCTCTACAGAGTTTTGTTTGCATCATAACTAGTGCAAATTTAACATGGAATATTATTCACCAATCACCACAATAGCTGCAATTAAATAGCTGTAATACATACCATAGTATGTAGTTAAGCACATTCTATATCATGAAAAGTTTGGTACAAGACTGGAACACACCACTATCCATTTTGATAGCTTTGTCAATGAAAAGGGAACATCTTTGTCTCATATTCTGGTAGATGCATTGAATCCAATAGGTTTTAATATTACTTTGTGCTCTTTAAGAGTGAATTTTAAAACCATGAAAAATACATATATAGGCTTAATTTAAAACATCTTTGCACTAAATGGATATTAAAGAGTATACAACAAACCAAGGCAATTTTACTCCTTTAAAATCTGCTCCACCAGTCCCTGTACAGCCTCCCAAAAGTCAGTAAGGGAAGAGTCAATTGATCAGAATATAATCATTAATAGAATTTA
The DNA here is from genome assembly GCA_907164525.1 of Lophiomys imhausi. Lineage (NCBI taxonomy): Eukaryota > Metazoa > Chordata > Mammalia > Rodentia > Muridae > Lophiomys > Lophiomys imhausi. The sequence continues at coordinate 636,005 of CAJQZJ010034084.1, read as the reverse complement.
CAGTTGGAATGAGTTTTTAAGTAAAGGATCAGCTTTAAACCTACATGGCAATGTGTGAGAAAAATTCATATCCATAGATGAAAAAATATTAAATCATAAAAGAAAGCAAATATTTGATTGATGTTTCCTTTGAAAGTTGATTGTTGTTATCCCTAGTATCAGCCCATATTATCCTCTGCCCTTTTTATTGAGTTTGATTTAAACAGATTCATTTTTTTTGTAGTTCATGCATTAATATCTGAAACTCTTTTTATTATGTTTTAAAATGATATACTAGAAAGCTTATGAAATGCTATACAGACTTGTGGGCTAAGATAAGCATTTCTGATAGAATCCACACACATTTTGCGAATTTCCCTTCAATAGGTGGATGTAACAAATAACCTAATAAAGGAAGAGCTAGAGTCTATGGCAGAGTTAGAAATTCCTACTCACTAGGCTACTGAAGTCACGGAATGGTGGTCTTTAGTCGTAAGGTAGCCAAGCCACTTACATCTTATATCCTTGAAATTGATGTTTCAATGTTAGATGAAATCATTTCTTACTCACTGAAGTCTTAATACCTGTAATACATACAAAAATTAAACATGATCATATAGAAAGTTAGATGCTTTATCCAAATGATAAGTTCTTAGGAATTAAACTTCAAAACAAACAAAAGATGAAGAAAAGAAATGCTGATCCCCAAAACTGGGCGGGTACTTCAGGAGTAGAGCACTTGCCTATTATGTATGAAGCCATGGTCTCAATCATTAGCAATGCAAAAAATAAAGAGAGAGGGGAGAGGGGTGTTCCTAAACCTCCCAAGTGATTGAGATTATCAGCAATGCCAAAAAAAAAAATGAGTCTTATTTATTATTTATTTGTTAGTTTACCTGAAGGCAGCTTATTAACAGAAAATAATTTGAGAAGTGTTGTTCACAGACAATGACCAGGGAAAGCCTCCTTTCTGCAGTTAGAGGGGGTACTGGTAACATCCTCATTCTGCTACACCTTCATCCCAGAGTGAGCAAGACATGTGAGGGCTGACCGGGTCCCAGACTCAAGGCTCTTGGTCACTTTTCCTCTTTTGTACCAGAGCATGATGTGCAGAGAACTCATGCCTACCTCTTTGACCTTGTACGCCACATGCCTGTCAGCGCACATGGTGGTTTATGGGTAGAACTCATCTTCATCAACCTTCACCTTCATCCCACCAGGCATTTGGCGATCAATTCTCCTCAATTCTACTATCTCAAACGTGGAGTTCTGGGATTACAGGTGTGACCCTTCTCCCCAGTCCAGTCCTATTATTTATCTCTTAGTCCACCCAAGCTCCTCATCTGTAGGATGGGTGATGAAGTGTATGAGATTTCTGATAATACTTTTATTTTCCTATGATTACCTTACTTCTAACTGAACTTAAAAAAAAAAAAAAGAAGAAGCATCCACCTGTTCCTTGTGATACCTGCAACTAAGGTACTATGCCACTTCCTGCTATTGATGGACTGTGTTCAAGGGGGTTTCATTTTCTCTTTCGTTTTTCTCACATATTATTTATTTTTCCCTAGCAAGCCGCCATTCCCATTTGTTCGTAAATATAATAAACTGCCTTCCAACCAACAAAAGAAACTCACAACTAAAAACAGATGTAAGCTTCCCTGGACTTTCCAGCTTTCACTCCTGGTGGCTGTGTGACTTCTGTTTGGATGTCTGTATTTTTCCAAAGTTGTCTCTACATTCTTGCCACTCTGTCATTTGAGCCCTTCACTCAGACACTTACAACAGACATTTTATTTCAAAGACATTGTAGTTGTACCACAGAAACCCACTATTTTCTGTTTTGGATTGTATTCTTCATCTGGGTTTTAAGCAACTCTTCTTCTCTCGTGCCTCCTTCTCATTGTTCTTTAACACATTATTTTATGTCTGAATCACACAGTGTTAAAGGGTCCTGACTCTATAGAGTTCTTTGATGCTCTTTTGCTATTTCATTCGTAGGAGATCCAAACCTGATTTATATCCTTAAACAAGTACTTGTGCAAATAGCTTTTAAATTTACAACTCCAGGTCTGACCATCTCCCACAATACCAAGTTCACACATACTCTTTTTACTTTTAGCTTCCATTTGGTATCAACCAGATATTGAAATACATCTCAGTCAAAACACCTTTTCTCCTGTTCAAGAGTCACTTAAATTTATTTGGACCTCTTCCACAAAGTCTCTGCATCCTTAACTGTCTCTTGTCTGGGTGTCTGAGTCCATTGTACTATGAGTGGGTAAATTCCATTAAACAAAGAACTCTGACATAGATATGTATATTGTTTCTTTACTTTCTATCTTTCTTACTTTAGGTTATAAAGATCTGTTTTTATTAAGTTCATTATTTCTTTACAATGTCTGTGGATGACTCAATGTATGGTGGTCTCTTAATATATGAATACATACATTTTTTTATACTTTTTAAAAATCAGGTACTGGTTAAAGGGATTTTAAGATTATTTTTCTTATCAATTATGTTAAGTTTAGCTTGAAACTAAAAATGTAAAAAAAAAAAGAAAGGAAAGGGTGTAAAGGAGGAGGGATGAAGGAAAGAACAAAGGAACAGAGGAAGGAAGGAAAGAAGGGAGGGAGGAAGGGAGGAAATGAGGGAAGAGAGAGGCAGAGGAGACAGAAAGAGGGGAGAGAAAGAGGAGAAATAGTAATGGCTCCGAATGACAATTTGTATTCATTGCTGTGCACTGTGAATGAGAATGTAGAAATAGAAAGTATGAATTATTTTGTTAGTGTTACCACTTAACAACCTGTGATTACAGCAGAGAACCCTCATTCAGTGTGTTATGCTGACAATGAGAAGACAACTGGTTCAAAGAGGTGCATTCAGGATTCTATTTCAAAATTCTTCAGACACAGCTCTGGCTTACGATTTTATTAGGCCTATAAGCAAGGCTGTTAGAATGTCTTAAGATCATGATCGGGATATTAAAACTCCTCACTTTTTTCACATAACAAAAATAGAAATAGGCACTATATATTAGGACAATATCCTTAATTTTTAGAAGTATTCTTATTTTTTAAATTCTTCCATTTTTACTTTAAGTTTTTAGCATATTTTTATGTTTGATTTATTTTTATTTTATATTCTTAAGTAAAATAGAGTTACACCAGTTCCAGTTCTTTTATATTTGATGTGTCATTTTAATTGTCATAATTTTGTTTCAAAAGCCCTTAATCCCAATTTAATGGGTAAGAAAAGAGTTTAAATGCTTTGTGTTCCTCTGCTTAAGGCCACATGGAGGAATTCAAAGCTTGGATTCACATCACGATCACTGACTATTATAGATTTCAGTGGAAGCTGCATGTTAAGAGCAAGAGAGAAAGAGAGATTGAAAATCTAAGGCCAGGAGATTAAGGCATATATGAACTAAAGAAGGTACATGACTTACTTTCACATATATGTAACTGTGATTTAAAAAAAAAAAACTTTAACAAATGCAACTTAAGGGAGAAGTGTTATTCTGGTTTACACTTCAAGGGATAGTCCACTGTAGAAATGGAATGAAGGTGTTGGGTATTTGAATTAGCTTGTCACATGACCTCCAGTCAGGAGAGGGCAAAGTATTCTGATACTCAGCCCCTGTCTCCATTTATACACTTCAGGAGTCTAGTCAGGGAGTGGTCACTAAGAACTATGGATGGATCTTCTCCATTTCATTTAACAATAAAGATTATAATCTCCCCACAGCATGTTCAGCGGTCTATCTTCAAGATGATTCTAGATTCTATCAACTTGATAGCTAACACTCACCGTCTCAGTAGAGGATGAACGTGATAGATATACTGTCAAAGAAACAGAGGTAGAGAGCCAAGATGTATGGATGATGGATGGATGGATGGATACTTAAAGCCAATATTAGCAGGGAAATACACCTGAGATACTCTCTCTCTCTCTCTCTCTCTCTCTCTCTCTCTCTCTCTCTCTCTCCTCTCTCTCTTCCATAAAGTGGTAGAGTTGTTGGACTTTACTCTTGCCTAATACTTCGATCCTTGACTGTGTATGCCAAGGCAAACAGGCTTTGATGATATAAGACCATAACCATTTCATTTCTGAATTTTACAAAATGATATTTAGCACTTAGCAAGCAGCTGTCTATAGGGGGATGGACAGCCCTATCTTTTCTTCATATGTAGATACTGACAAAGTGGGAATTTAGAAGACAAAACAACAAAAATACACTATAAGCAAATATCTCAGATCTTTAAGGTCCAAACAATTTACCAGAGTGGAATGTGCACACCTACAAAGCAAATCCTACTCAGTCTTGAAAATTGTGTTTTGTAGTCTATTTCCTCTCTGCGTATTTTCATGATCATTCTCTAATGTATTGGTGATTAATACATAAATTCTGATTATTTTTCTTGTAATAAGAAATTGATGAATTATTTACTAGATTTTTCAATTAATCCTATCCAAACTTCCTTGACTGTATTTGTAGATCCAGAAAAACAGCCTTTGTGAACTCCAATGTCTTCTTCTAATAATATGTAATGTAGGTTGAAGTAGCAGAGGGAAGATAGAGTATAAGCAATCCAAACTTAGACGGGTTCCACTTGTCTTCAGTGCATACTATTTCCTGAGTTGAATGGTTATATTTTGATTATAGTTATTTTCGGAGAAACACACTCCTAATGTTGTCCCATAAGAGAGTAGGAAAACAAAAACCATCCCAGATTTAATTCATGAAAAATTTGTGTTGTCTTGTGACCACAAGGTGGCGCAATAGGGACCAAGAATATCCAACCTCTAATAGAAAAGCAATTACTAGAGACATTTCCATAATAATTATTAATACTGTTGTTATCCCAGAATGGATGGGGAACAGCTGATGAAGTTCCACTCCTAGCTGAGGAACTACTGGTAATTGGTGGCTAGTAGAAGAGGGGAAAATCAGTTTTCTTCAGGGATGGCATCCCTGAGAGACTACCCAAGTTCTAGTAGATGGTCCTACATCCATTTAAATACAGGCAGTAAGTACTAAGTGGTCTTGGTGGGTTTTTCAAAATAGCACATGAAGTTGACAGAGAAAAATAAGGAGTGACAGAGGAGAAATTAGAGAGCAGGAAATGAGGATGTGGTTATGATCGAAGCACATTACATGCATGAATGAAATTCTCAAACAATAAAAATGAAATTTGGAAACATCACAAACAGTAGCCTGAATGATGGCTTCTCTTGGTTTATATAATGCTTCTGAGTTGTCCTCATCACAACATCTGTTATCTTTCTTAGTTAGAACTCCCTACCTTTGCAATGGAAAAGTGATATTCCCATATTTTCCACAATCAGATTTTGTGATATTTATAAACTCCTTATTGTGTTGTTAAAAAATAGGAACCAGGCATGGTGAAACATGCTTTTAATCTCAGCACTCAGGAGGCAGAGGCAGGTGTATCTCTGTGAGTTCGAGACCAGCCTGGTCTTCAGAGCAAGTCCAAGAGAGCCAGAAATACATAGAGAAAGCCTCTCTCGAAAAAACAAATAAACAAAAACACCAAAAAAAAGTACAGTCATAGAAAAGGACAATGAAAGCAAATTGGAAAAACAAGGTCAGCAATTCTACATTAACTAAATTGACAGCTTCTTACTGTATCAAAATTACAGAGTAAATCATGAAATCATAGTTAGTTACTCATTAAAGGAAGATTCCCAAAGGTATAGAGAGGACAGGACACTGGAAATTTCCAGGTAAATTCACATTGTATCAGAATTCTGAGAAGAGAAAGCATGAGCTACATACACCTCTTTGGGGACTGTTGTGACAATGTCGTATAAAGTAGTTGACTAATCAGAAGTAGAAACTTATTTCTAGAGCTGTAGGAGTTCAAGATTAAGTCAGAATGTGTCTGGTCCATCGAGAAAGCCTTCTCTTTGAACCCCACGTAGTGGAAGGCGTGAGGAGTCTCAAGTCTCTTCTACAAGGACACTAACACCTCTTGTGATATCTCTTGGCCTACCTTTGGTCCCAGGACCCACTTCTCACTGCTATCAACTTGGGCACTGAGATCTCAACATGTGACTTTTAGGGTCTCATAGATGCTTAAACTACAGTAATGTACTAGTAACAATAATCATAAACTCAAGAGGGAAAATAAACAAACATAAGCTGGCAGGATTAAAAGTAGAATGCAGAAGAACCATGACAACTGATGGCTACAAGGAAGCCAGAAATCTCTAAAAGAATATTTGTATTATAAGTATTCCATAAGAGTGTGGCCAGGAAATTGGACAATTTCCCTCAAATTCATAATTCACCATCAGGAACACTGAGATGTGAATCTATTTCTGTTGGAATCAGATCCATCAGAATCCATTTAGAATCATGGCTCCAAACATGCTCCTCTGAATCAAGATGAAATCATGGACATTTAACAATATGTGATAAATACTGCCATTTTAATTGTTTTATATCTGAGAATTTCATGCATATATATTATGTGTTTTGATCACATTGCCCTTTTGTTCCTCCCCTATCCCTCCAGATTGCTTTTTCCTCCCTACTTCATATGCTCTTTTTTAAAAACCCTCGGAGTCCCCTTACTTATGCCCATATGTACATAGCCATAGGCCCTCCTACTGGAGCATGGATACTCTCTCAGAGACTGAATCCTTGAAGAAAACTGCTTCTTCTCCTCTCAGAAGCAATCAATCGCTAACGGTGTCTCTGCCAAGAGTAGGAATTTGTGAGCCCTTTCTCCATCCAAAGCATTACTATTCAGTAGATAATAGCTTTGCTTTTAAATGTCTGTAAAATGCAGTACTATTAATGATGCATTTTGGAGTAACAGAGAATGTTGATTTATTGAGTGTGTGCGTGCGTGCGTGCGTGCGTTTTGTGGTGTGTGTGTGTGTGTATTGGTGAAGATATCCCAACATACTCCTCACAATCCATGTTATAATCTGGATGTTTATTCCCTCCAAAACACACTTAAATTTAATTGCCTTCATAACTTTATCACAAGTGGCCTTTAAGAGGTGATTTATACACAGGGGCTTGGCCTTCCTGAATGCATTCACACTGTTATTGTGGAAGACGTTAAATATATGGGTAACTTTGACGCACATTTCTGTCTCTCCTTTTCTCACTCTCTTGCTGCAGGATGATAGAAGAAAGGATGCCCTTTGCCAGATGCTGGGTGCTCATTCTTATTTCCTAGTTTCCAGAACCATTCATTACAAACTTACCAGCCTCAAGCTGGGGAGGTGGCTCAGTCCATGAAGTGCCTGCCACACAAGCATGAGGGTTGAGCTTGATCTCCAAAACCAATGTGGGAAACAGAAATGGTGGCCTTTATTTAGGCTGTGAGTGTAGAGACAGGTGAATCTCTGAGCTTCACCAGCCAACCAGCCTACCCAACTTAGAGAGTGCCAGGACAATAAGAGACTATGACCCAAAAAACAAGATGGCACTAGGGAACACACATGAGGTTACAATACTGGGCAGTGGACTGGAAGAGTTATTTTCTATCCATCATGAATTATACATTTCTCTTCTCATCCAGAACAGTGAGTGTGGCTGGAAGCCTCCAAGGGGAGTAGCAGACCTTAGGAGATCACCTGGACATTGCAGTCGGAGAATTACTTCCCGATTCATCAAGTAACACAGTATTAGGGTTGTGATGAGCAGTTTGGGATCATAAACTTGTTTTTCCCAGGACTTTTCCAGTGTACTGAAAATGTTGGAAAATTTGAAAGTAAGCCACATAAGATATAAAATAGTTGAACTGTCAATGGCTCTAATGTTCAGTGGTATTTCATGCAGGAGTGTTGTCCTGTATGAGATGAGGTTTGGTGCTTCCTCAGTTTGGCACTATTCTCTAAGCTTATGTATCTGTGTAGAGTAGAATTTTAACTTTCCAGGCCCTATTTTTACCACACACTGGTGCTGAAAGGGAACATGATACATGATGTAGAAAGCCCAAAAATTATTTTGGTAACACTGTCCATAAATCACTTCCCTGTGTATGCCAACAACTACTGGATTTAATACAAATGGTTGCATCTCAGTTCCTCTTTAATTTGTTTAGTATAGTTTAGTTTAGTTTAGTGTTGGCTCTGGTCATTGTTAAAATCTGACCAGTATAAGTTATTGAAACAAGAAAAGATACGAAGAGTTTTCTACTGGCAATATCATTAGTAGCATGATGGGGTGATGTTATGCATTCTAAATGTTAATTAACCTGTTCCCAGGAGACTGCTTGCTGTACACCAAGTGAAGCTGTGCTACCTTTCTTGTTATCCATTGTCTCTGGTTGGTTAAATAAATGCTGAGGCCTGAGATTGGGCAAAGACAGAGGTAGGCAGGACTAAGGTGCTTGGACTTCTGAAGCAGAGAGGTTGATGAGTAGAAGAAGTCTCCAGAAGAGAGAGAAAGAGCCTCCAGAAAAACCTCCAAGAGAAGAAGCCAAAAGCAAGAAGGGGAACACATGATGGGGTAGATGAAAGAACATCATTCCATGTGGCCTGGAACATCAGCATAATGTGGAGAATAACAACCCAGGGGACATATGTATGTATGTATGGGGCCATATTTGGGGAATAGAATTAAGGGTTATCTTAAATGGGCTAAGATTGCACAATCCAGGCCAGGGCTTCTTAAAATCCTTCAGGTGTCCCTGCGTGCTCCTTTATAATGGTGGGTTAAGGATTAACACTGCCGACCAATTAAATATAATTTAAATACTAAGTAATAATCTAATTAGCCATTTTTATACAGTAGCATTTATTTTATGAGCACCCATTACATACCAAAGAATTCTTTTAACCCTTTAGAAATATTCCATCACTTAGTCTTTCAACAATTATGAAGTGGCTGTAATTAATTTTCTTATTTCACAGTTGAGAAAATTTGTGTACAGAGAGGTTAAATAATTTTCCCAAAGCCATTTAGTAAGAACACAGAAATAATCACATTCAGACTTAAGCAATTGGTACTTAACTCCACACTCTCAGTTATAGCTTCATACAGCAGCTATAAATACAAATGAAGAAGTACAGGTCAGCAATAGCAGTTATATTGCTCCAGATGGTACCATTAATAAGATATACAAGTGTGGCCAACCATGCTCTATGTGACTTGGGTGTTTCTATCACTGTATATATCTGTGTGTATATATATATATATATATATATAGTATATATATACTATATATATATACTATATATATATATACTCTGTGTATATATATATTACTTAGTATTTAAATTATATTTAATTGGTCTGGCATATATATATATGTGTGTGTGTGTTTGTGTGTATGTATGTAAATGTATGTATGTATATATATGTATATATTGCCATATATATATATATTTGTCTATGCTGCCCATTATGTTACATATGATCACTTACCTTGCATTTGGTTATTCGGTGATGCCGCCTGAGCCCTACTACTCTATGAGCCAATTAAATCCATTGCATTTAATTCATCTAGCAGCAGCATCTCCCAGCTCTAAGGTCTGGCATAAGAAAATGGCACCAAAACTCTTCAAAGGTGCTGGTGCTCCTCTCACCATTTTGCATCTTGAGGATTAGTGGAGGGCTTTCCTGTTGTGGAGGATTAGACTTTATACTCTAACATTAGGCGTACCCACACTAGCATTGCAATTTCCATGAGTCTTAAAGTTCCTTCATCAATTCTAAGTCAAGGGATATTAGTTATCTCTAACTCCTTTTCAGTAAGCCATGTTTTGACACATGCTTCAGCCAACCATTCAAACAATCTTTGCCCCTCCCATGCTCAAAGCCCTGGGTTCAGACTTTAGAACTCAAATCAAACAAAATATGATCCTAGAAATATCCCTGCAACCTATTTTAAATGGTGTAAATATGGTGCTCTTGTAGGAAATTCTCAAACAAAATAAATGTAAAAGATAAAAAGAAAATTATGTCCTCAGATTCACAAAGGATGTTGACACTGCCATCATTTAATAATTATCCTATAGAGGTGTTGGCACCTCAGTCTGAAGCCACATAAGGAGCAGTTGTCAGTCACAGTGATGTAATTCAGATACCCATCTGTCACTGGGTATCACTCCTCTTCTACTCCTTTGTCCGTCTGTGAGAAGAGTTCCTTGTCTGCAACATAAGAGACATCTGACAGAATTGAGCCAAGGTCACAACCATCTTTAGGTGTGAATTAGCAGCTCATACAGTTGAGCTCTGCCACAAACTCAGCCTGAGGGCAGGCTTTCTCTTCTCCAGGCAAACTAAAGTCAGAAAAAAAAAATCAACCAGGGGCATAATAAATAATTGATCTCCAACATGTGCTTCTAATTAAAATGAAGCTTGTTCAGTCACAGTGACGATTATATGTGATGAAGTCTTTTACGTGCAAATGTGAAGACTTCTGATAAAATTTTTGAAGAAAACTTCATAGTGACTAACTTTCTTGATTTGGGGCTCTTTCTGTACCAAGTTCAAGTTTCTTAGGTAGTGTTTAAGGATATTTTATATGCCCCTGGAGTCAACATAGCAACAGAGATAGAATCATTCCGTGATTATGTAATTTAGCAAGAGAATCTGTTTGAGTTTTCACCCATTTGGGATTACTGAAAAGCTGTAACCATTTTCTGTGCAACTTGAGGAGATTTCAGTCTCCTTCTGAGCCCAGGAAAAGAGGGGTAACCAACCTCACAGACTTATTAAAAAGTCTGGGAACCTCAGTCTGCCTGTTTTATCTTTCCCCCTCTTTTTTGATGTGGGCATGGAGGCATATTCCCATAATTGTGCCTGCACATGTATGTAGGTGCACATGGAGGACATAGGACTACTTGGAGTCCCTAATGCTCATCAGGTGTTGGCCACTCGGTTTCTGGAGACAGGATTTCTCATTCTCCTAGAGCTTGTAACCAATGAGTCCCAGAGATCATCCTATCTCAGCATGCTGAGCACTGGAATTACAGGTGTCCCTTATCATGCCCACAATTTTATAATTGGGTGAGAGTCTAATTCGGACTCATGCTTGTAAGGCAAGCCCTTCACCAACTGTGCAATCTCCCAACAGCCATCTGCTTTTTCTTGAGACAACAGGCATACTGCAGGTATGACACTTCTTTACAGCATCGTTTTAAACCTGTTTTTGCTTTTATCTTATGTACATATTTTTACCTGTGTGCATGTATGTGGACCATGTGCATGCCTAGTATCCACGTACAGAGCAGAAGAGAGAGTTTGGTACTCATGGAACTACAATTACAGACTGTTATCAATCACCATGTGGATGCTGGAAATTGAACCTAAGTCCTCTCCAAGAGGAGCCAACTACCCTTAAACTACTGAAACAGTGCAAGAGGGATGATCAACACTAGGATAGTGTTTTTTTCAGGAAAAGGCCTTGCTGGGGACCTTGCTTGCTCTCTGCCCACAGATTTATCCAAACCAAGCCCCCAGCATTAGCTTCCATTTCTCAGTATCCAGGAGAATCTTGGCAGGGGATGTGCCGAAGTTCTTCCCTGCTGGTTGCTTTTTCTGTGTGTGCTCTGTGTGAACCTCACTTGCATTTTGTGCATGTGGCTAGCTTTTGAAAAGCAGGAGTGAGAGAGAAGGAAGTGGTACTACCTTTAGGATGGAGGCTGAGGGGCAACAGGATATTGTGGGTGTGTAGACAGGGGTTCTAGAAGTCTTCAGGCTAAAATGACATTAAAAGTCACAGGGCAAGCAGAGCGATGCCCAGAAAAGGCCTTTTGAGGAGCTTCAGCAGGCCTGTTGAAGAAAATTTGCTTCCCAGTGATTTAAATGGAGGTGGACTTTAGAACCTCTGTATTCTGTGTCCAGCTCTGATATGAGAAGTTAATTTATACTACATTAAACATATTTTATGGGAATGAGCATTTTTCCTGAAAGTCTGTCTGTGCACCATGTGCTTACCTGACATGTATGGCAGTCAGAAGGGAGCACTGAATCCCTATTATAAGCTGCTGTATTGGTGCATGAATTACAGTCCTCTGGGAGAGCAGCCATTGCTGTTAATCACTGAGTCATCTCTCCTGCCCCTATTTTTTCTTCTTTAAGAAAGGTTTTCATGTAGCTCAGGTTGGAATGGAACAGGCTACATTTAGCTGAGTATGATCATAAATTTCTGACCCTCATGCCTCTGCCTCCCAGATGCTGGGGATACAGGCATGGACCATCACACCCTGTTTTATTTCTTTGCTGGAGATAAAAGAGAGGTCTTCGTGTATGCTAGGCAAGAAGGATTCTATCAACGGAGCTACGTACTCAGCCCCTGAACATAGAAATTCTCAGAATGAGGTTCTTTGGAGTATCTTTAAGACTTTTTTGCGTATTCTAAACTTAAGGCATTTGGTCGTTCTGAGGTCTACTGAGAGTTTAAGCACGGTTGAGGGGGATTGTTTTGTTTTGTTTTCCTGTTGTCACTATAGAGCTTGCCAAGCCTGTATTTATTTCACGTCATTAGCCCCATCAAAAGCCTCACAACTGCACAGAAGTCATGTATTGGGCTGTAGGTAAGGGAGAACATCAAGGCAGCCCCTAGTAGGAGGCCCAGTCAATCCTGTTATCAAGATCACTGAACTACCAGTGTCTCAAGGGGATTTCTGAATCAGAAGCAATTCCTTTGTATTTGTTTTACAATAATGATGGCATTTCCTCAGCTCCCAAGAAAATATGTAATTTCCACAGTGACCAGCTCCAACAAATGTCATGCACAAGTACAAACTGGACTTATATGGTACATCTTTTTTTTTTTTCCTTTCTAAGCTTGTTTTCAAAGTAATTCCCTGGAGACATGGTACTCCCTGTAGTAGTTAGAGAGTGTTTATTTATAGCTAGATCCAGCTGAGTAGCTGGGACTGGCAGCTGATGGTTGCTGGAGCAGGGAGAGTCCATTTTCTTCAGGGATGTGGCCTCTGATAAGGTGCCCGTGTTTCAGTGGATGGCCACACACACATTCATATATAGGCAGCAGTAACTGACTCACTGGGTTTAAAAAAAAAAAAAAGACAAGGCAGCATGAAGTTTGGAGGGGTACATTGGAGGGGCCTGGAAAGGGAAGAAAAAATGGGGAGCAAATATGACTGAAGTATTAGCATACTGTATGCATATATGGATTCCTTTAAGACTACATAGAGATTTGCAATGGGAGGGCACAGTCCCTCCTGTCCCTCCATTCTGCCTTGTAGAAGATGCACTTCGTTTGTCTTCATGCAGCAAAGCTGCAAAGCCAATAGCTATCAAGTCTGAAATCCACGTGAGAAAGGGGGTGACAGGAGAGAGTGAAATGATATATGCCTGCTAAATCTGCCTCTATAAAAGCGCTTTTATAAAATTCACACTGAGAGACCTGCGCTGATAACACATGGCCCAGAACGGTGCTATTTAATACCATTGACACCCCACACTCCAGCCCTAGACGAAAGAGAAACTGAGAAGTATTGTTTCGTGTTTTCGCCTGAGCACACTGCTGTCCCAGTTAGAAATTTGTTTGGGAGGAAGGAACAGAGAACTGGGCATTCGGTAAATATCCACCTTATTTCTTTGTCGTGGAGATGAAGTACATCCGTGCACCTACGGCTCTTCACAGAACTTGGTGAGATGGTGAAATTGGGGCAGTCTCTTCCCCCTCTCCTCTTCCATCTTCCCTCAATCCCCTCCCTCTGTCCCCAGCTCACTCTCTTTCTCTATTGATTTGCTCTTCCTGCATGCAGACCACAGTACCCAATGAAGCAGAGACTTGAGACTACAATTTATTTTCTATCTATTTAACTCTGATGGATAATTTCATGTTTAGGGATAGACAGATGGCGCAAGAAAAATATTCAGCTTGATCACTTAACATCAACAATAGTACATTCAAGACCGGAAATACATTCTGCACAGAGCCGATCTGTGCCGTGTATAAGAATCTGTCACTTCGGATATAGCTTCTCCACATGCTGTTCATAACAGCGTTTTATGCATTATATGAGGCAACGTTCTCATTTTCAAGAAGTAAAGTGGATGCTACAGGGAAAGGAAGGATATACACAGTGTTTTGCATCACTCTAAGATCTTTATTAAGCAAGTCATTGGGTGTTTCAAAGCATGTTATAAATCTGCACAAAAGATGAGAGATGCACGGGACACAATGCTGACCATATGTTCCGCTCTGTTATTTGAACACATAGCACACCACAATGTGTTTAATCAGACATCAGTGATCTCCCCCGCCCCCCTGGTTCTGTTCTTGTCAAGGTAGGCATCATGGGAGGGCAGAGCAAAGGAAGCACGGTGAAGTGAAATGTGCCTGCCTTCCAGAGAAACAGATTCAAGTTGGTGGGGGAAGCCTTGTTATGGTGATGATTCTCAGGCTTGGAAATGGTAATATTATAATTTAGACAAGTAATTGCTGCTACAAAATCCAAATTCTCTCTTTCTTTCTGTGTGTGTGTGTGTGTGTGTGTGTGTGTGTGTTTGCGTGCATAAAAGAGTGTGTCATTATATAAATACATAGCTATATAGATTAGTTAATGGATTTTCCTTTTCCTGAGCAGTGCAGGTTAAACATAACTTAGGTCTCGGATATTAAGTTTCAGAACAGTTTTCAACTTGCCCCTTGAACAGATCTTTTATTTATAAAACAGCAGGAATGAAAGATTCATTTAGGTATACACATTTGAAAACATACACTATATTTTGTATTGATCCTGGGTAACGGAGAGGCAAAGAAAGAAAGAGAGAGGGAGAAAAAAAAGAAAATGATAGAAAAAGAAGAAAAAGAGAGCCCTTCAAATACCTATTTATTTTATTTAGCTTAGTAAACTTGAGCTGTGTGAATCAGTTCATTCTGCTTATGAGATTAAATTTAAGTAAGGGTGTGTGTGTGCGTGTGTGTGTGTGTGTGTGTGTGTGTGTGTGACAGAGAGACAGAGAGAGAGAATAGAAGAAGAGAGGAGAGGAGAGAAAGAAATGATCAAAATTAACAAAATGTGTGTGTGTATTTAAATTAAGCAACAGCTGTATCATATACCTGTTCCTATCTCAGCAACAGTGGAAAAAAGTACACAAATGGTGGCAAGCCATAACTAATAATTTTTCAGTTTATAAAGCTTACAGTGTCTGAGACTGGGTTCATGCTAAAAGGAAGCAGGAATTAACTAAACCCTTTAACATGAAAACAGAGACTATACATTTATTTCTTGTCCTAAAATTTAAGCTTTCCTTTACTATTCAGTTTATCTCTCTAGTACACAATCAAGTCAACTTCATTGCATTGGTTCACAAAATTGATCAAACCCACAACTCAAGCCACCATACACACTGCCCCCCTGCCTTCAGGAAAGGCTCTATCTCTTTGAATTCCTTTCAGTCCACACTGTAGCCTCTTGGGACCAGGAGCCAAAAGCATCTCTTCTCCAAAGGTCTGATGATGCATACAGCTGCCATTCACTCCAGCATCCTGCCTCTGTGATCTTGCCTTTTCATAGGTCCTTGGGAACAGTGGGAATATGAGCCCAGGAGACTTCTCCAGGGAGCACACAGAAAGGACCCCACCTCTCTTCTGTCCTCCATTTGTTTGGTTGAACCATGGTATTTAAGAAAGAACTACTTCTTTAACTAATGATGTCCCCCTTTCCTCTGCCACATGGTTCGGACTTCTAGAACTCACTAGCAACACTCTAGGCAAGTGTCACTGAAAGATATCTGTGACTCGGAGACACTGTCAATTTCTTAAGGCCACATTTCTGCTGATACCAAGAAACTGTAAGAGGCAAATACAGTAACTCAAGCCACTCTTGATTTTAATTACTTTACTTTATCTCAACGTTTCTGAGCTGAGGCATCTTGTGCTTAGGTGATGAGATATTGTTTTAAGTTTTTTCATTATTACTTTACAAATGTAAATATCTAACTTACCTATGTCTCCATTCTATCAGCCTCCTTCCTCCCACTTCTAAATATATCACCTTCAAGAGAAGACACAAGTATAATTGTGATCAATTAAGCTTCTTAATAGTTTTCCAAATTCAAACTTTGCTACCGAAGCCAAGTTTAAGATTAGAAAACTGTAGAAATTTTAGACTGTCGTTTACCAAGTTTAACCTGCCCTACTTTCTATTCTTGCTGCAAAGCACAGATCTAACATTTCGTTAAAAGTCACGCTTACACCTTTGTGCCTTTCGGTAAGCGGCAGAGAGGAGGGCTACATCTGGGATTCCATGGAGATCCTGTTTAAAGTCAGGAGAGCTTTCTGATAAGGGACTTCCTTATTACACTCATCTGGTGGGGAAGTGGTGGTCTCCTCCGGGTTCTCACAGCTGCTCACGATGGCAACTGCACTGAACGACCTCCTCCGAACATTGGTGTCAGAGGTGCAGGATCCTCGTGCAGGGGATGTTTTCTCCACGTTGTTGAGGTGTTGGTCTTTCCAGTCCAGTTGTTTGGCACTGCAAAATGGAGCGTAGACTTCCACGCTTCCTTCAAACTGTAAGCAGTTCACTTTGTAGTACTTTTTCTTCACTTCCAATACATCATTAAACCTGTGGCCCCAGAGAATTTCTCTGGGGACATAGGAACTTCTAGACTGGTGTGATGTCCCAGTAGAATCACCAGTATAGATAAATGTCACCAAAATCTCGAAATTATCTTTGGCCACCGCCTTGCGGTCAAGGGCATACAGAGGACTCTCATGGTCAATTTCATGGACGATAGTCACCGGGGTTACCAGGATTATCTGGTCATTGACGAGTTTGAGGTCTTTAAATGCCATAGTCATGCGCCCTTCACTGTCTTCTGAATATCGGAGAAGTTGGGCTCTCACTGTGCCCTCCACCACATGATTTGGTCGGAAGTCACCTATGCGCCACATGAGGCAAAGCTTGCCATCTCTCATGCCGATGAGTGCGAAATAGCTGAAGCGGATGGTCTGCGCCCTCTTCCGGGCAGTTGCCATCTTTGCCAAAGCAGCTCCAATGATGAAGGTGTTTATGATGCAACTTAAGATGGACTGAAGAATAACGGTCAGCACGGCCACCGAGCATTCCTCTGTGACACAGCGGTAACCGTACCCTATGGTGGTTTGAGTCTCAAGGGAGAACAAAAATGCTGCCGTAAATGAATGCACATTGTCAACACAAGGTGTGACTTCTGGATCATTTAGGAGGTCCCCGTGGTGAAAGGCTATGAGCCAAAATATGGAGCCAAATATCAACCAGGAGAGAATGTAAGACAAAGAAAATATTATGAACATATGGCGCCACTTGGTGTCCACGAGAGTGGTGAAAATGTCAACCATGTAGCTCCCCCATTCTCCAAAGATGTGTTTAAAGTACACATTACAGCTACCGTCTTTGTGAAGCAAGCGCCTCCTTGCTCTTCTCTTCTCAGCTATGGCATGCTCTGAAGGGTAGCCTGGATATTTGGAGTCCACGTTGACAATCCGGTAGCTACTCCCGTAATAGCTCATTCTTTCTTGATCCTTTAGGGCATCCAGGGGAGTTTTATGTCAGTGAAAAGTTCAGGTGTTTTTTGCTCTCTTATTATTTTTTCTTAATTTTCAGTTAAAGCCTGAAATAAAATACAGAACAAAAGAAAAAGAAAATTAAACAACATTTTAGCTTCAGATTCCAATTTCCATCTTGACAGCTGTTTGACAAATTGGGAGCAATTTTGGAAGCAATTTTGGGCTATTTAATGTAGCAAAGACTTCATTTGAACCGTGGAGACATTCAGTATTGATTCAATATTTTGGTATAGAAAGGAGCTCAGTTATTACAGGAACAAAATATGCAATTAGAGAAAACAAGATTTTTTATGTATACATAGTGTTTGAGTACACACTATGATTATCCCAAATGGTACCTCACAGCCCTTTCTCACCTGATATAAAGAACAGTAGTTTTATACTGACACACTTTCTTGCATGAGAAAACAAAGCAATCTATAATATACAGAGATGAAGCAGGATTCACTTACAACATTTCCAACTACTAAATCCAGAATAATAAATAGTTTCTACCTTTGGTATATAATGGAATGGTTGCCCTGGTTCCTGGAGTAATCAGCCCCTCACTGTGGTTTCTTCTCTGTCCCACTTGGGTTTTTCTTCTTGTCTACTTCCCAAAACAGAGCAGAAGTAATACTGACATCTACTTCAGATTAAAACTCCTTTTCTCCTAACTCCACCCTTAGCCTTGATTGGAAAGAAAGCTTTCTTAACCCCAGAGGAGTTCAACCCACTCCCAGGTAGACTGTAGGTGTAAAGTTGCCTCTGCTTTTGGCTCCTTCCAGTTTTTAGGTTCTTGACACTAACAGCTCTTCTCTTTCCCTCTGAATAGAAACAGAAATTCTGCCAAAGTTGCTAAGCTTGTTTTACTCTTAAAGGGAGCATATTGCCAATCAATAGACCCCCCCTGTTAGTTCTGAGTGTTTTCTCTGATGCAAGTGAAGCCTTCCCTAGGCAAAGGTCAGAAAAAACATACAATTCTAATTTTTGGGCATCCATCTCTAAAGACACTCAAGTCTGAAAGCAAACCTTTACAAAAATGTGATTATTAAAATAGTCCTCAGTGGTTTCTGTGTAATAAAAGCAGCACATTTAATGGTTCACTAGCTAGCTATTGGAATGTGTCTTTGACATGACCCACCTGTGTCCAGTTGAAGTAAGGGATTATAAGGAGAAACAGTCAATGAGAGCCTGCCACCATTCCACTCAGTCACAGGGAAACAGTATTATTAAATGCTACTCTCTAAGACTCATCAGTGGATTAATCAGTTTGGATTTATCACCTTCTGCACCACAGAAGAGATGAAAGGGTTAACATCTCTCCATCCAGAAAGAATCATTTTCTCTCTCTCTCCAGGGATCAGGCCAGCTTTACAAAGAACTCTTTGTCTTGAGGCTAGAAGACCACTTACAAGGAGGGACTCTGCTTATGGCCAAAAGCCCCTTAAAGTATCATTGCTCTCTCTCTCTCTCTCTCTCTCTCTCTCTCTCTCTCTCTCTCTCTCTGCCTTTCTCCCAAAACACTTACAGGAATCTAGGCCATAAAATATTACTTCAAACATTATCTGCGATGTCTGTTCATTGGTTATCAGAGATACCTGTCTAATTAAATGGTAAATGACTCCAAAACAGAAGCCCTATACTGTTGATCATTTGTTATACTGACCACAGAAGACAAGAGTCTAGGATAAATTATACAAACAAATGAACAAAAAACAAACTAACAAAAATCACAGATGGTTTCAAACTAAAGAAGAGATGCAGAGGTAGAATTGTCTTTTTGGTAAATGCTTTCAACCATGAAAGTTCCTTAAGGAGAACTGCCCAACACCAGGGGATAATGAGAGTTTAAAAAAACCAACAAACAAAAACCAGTTCACAGATTAAAGATTTACTGTGTGTCTTTGCTCTGGTTAGCTGCCAAAAGGGACAAAATGGTTTTATGTGAAATGTTGTTCAGTTGGCATCCAGTTTGGTTCCCAGTGGTGCTAGGAACTATTATAAACAAGCAACTTTTAAAACACTTTCCAAAACAGGATAATTGGTGGATTAATTTGCAATTAATACAAATTATAAGCAAACTAACTCGGGTATGTGGAAAATTTGTAGCTGAGTAATGACACAGATTCAAGTTATGACTGAGAGTTCTGCCCCACACTTTCCAGGTCTCTGAGAGGGTTGACCATTACATTCCCTGGTAAGTGTGTGGTGTTAACTTTGAGTACCAGAGAGGCAAGTGGTACATGGACATATATGCAGGAAATACGTGCACACACAGGAAATAAAATAAATCCACCCAAGCTATTTTGAAAACTACCAAGAGGTATTTCATTTTGTGGAGATAGCTGAGGGTGAATGGGTGGGAAGAATACACAGAATTGGAGAAAGCACCTTGTATTGAAATTTTTAGAGTTTTGGTATCTTTAAAAAACACAAAAGTGTTATAAGAATATGTTTTCATTTTAATTCCAACTGGGAGGAGAGGAGGGAGGTGGGTATTGATTAGGATATAAAATAAATAAACAATTTTTTAATAAAACAAAAATTAATTTTTTTATAAAACAAAAAGTTAATTTAATTTGGTGTCGCTGACTATGACTTGCCTCGTGCTCTATCTACCAAGGGTGTGATTTTACCAGCTGTAGATAGTTTCTGTGATTGTGTGACCTTTGGAATCCTGAGGAATTTTCTGAAGGCATATAAATGCTATGGCCCCATGAGGCGTGATCGGCTCTTGGTTGGTTCTTGGTTCCTTTTGGTTGCTATTGATTGCTGTTTATTAAGTAGTTATGAGCAAAGAAGAAACAAGAAAAATAATCAATTAGATAGCCAGGTGGTGAAGATCAAACTTGACCCAAGGATCTCGACAACACCAATCATCAGGAAGTAGTCTAATGATAACATTGCCCCTCTTCAAATCCCTGACTTTATTCAGGGAAGTCTTTCTTCTCTATCCCCCTTTTGTTTTCTGTCCTATCTAGTGTTAGGGGTTTAAAGGAATGAAGAAAATGGGTGGAGAAACCCTTCTCCCATGAAGAACCCATAAAGTATCTAATGCCCGTTACACCACTCCTCTTCCTGACAGCCACTTTTCTAATATCTTGCTAATTATATTGAGTAGACACCAAAAAATATTTTTAATCCACTTTGACTCCTGGGTCCTGTTTTTAGATTTCTGTTTTAATACTTTCTTTGCACAGATCCAAGTTGGGAGGCACCTTTTACTGGTTCAGCCCATTTTGAATGGGCAATAGACACCGCAGGGTATATTTAGAAAAAAAAACACACAAGAACATCTCCTTATTTGTTCTTATTTCCCCATGCATAAAATTATAACATGTTCTCTTCCATTCAGCTACATCCTCCACGTTTAACTGTATATTGGGTGAACCACTTTTGCAGCTAGGTCTTCAAACATAAGTTTTACCCCAGCAGGTTGAATGTACAGTACAAGGACTTAGACTTCACAATCTTGTGTCATATCGACGCTAAATCAAATCTTGCCTCTGCCACCTACTTAGCATAAACACATCCATTATCTGTCTTGCATAATTCAGTATGCACCACAAGAATGTCCTAAAATGTTTTTGGTGAAATCCAATTATTGAAGCCAGTGGCTTCTGAGGTTAATAAGCACTTTCTCCCCCACATAAGGGATCTGAGACAGTTGACACTTGACTCACCCGTAATCAAAGTACTCTCCTGGATGCCATTAAATAAGACTAAGTTTTGATGGAAATGTGAGAGTTGGTAGGACAAAGAGGAGAAAGAATGGCTTCATTCCTCTGGAAAGTCTTGAAAACAAGCTCTTTTGTGAAGAAAAGTGGGGAAGGCTGGGTGGTGAATGATAGACTCAGTGGGAGAGGTTGTAGTGAGGGTAGGGGTGGGCGGTTGTTGAAGGAAGAAGAGAGAAGGGTGTTGAATTTGACTCAAAATAAAGAGGTCTTTTGCTATTTTATTACAAATCTGTCCCATCACTCTGCCAAGGCATGCAGACATACACACACTACCAGGCAGCAAATAAATTTGTGTTTTGCCTACAACCTAATAGGAACTACAGCTCTTTCCCCATATCCCTTCAGCTCCAGTCTCAAATAGTTGCTCTTCAAGGAGGATGCATTTGTTTCATTCTCCTGTTGTCTTCTCAGCAGGCTCTCATGCAAGCTTTCATCTCAAGCTCAAAGTAGTTACAGAGGGCTGAGGTTGGAAGTGGGAGTGAGGTAGTGAGTGTTTGTGGGGAGTGTGGCTGCAATTTTCCTTTGCATGAAAACGTCTTTATGTTACCTACTACAGTATACAGTGAAAAATAAAGAACCAGAAAGAAGGATATGTCAGAGACACCACAAGAACATCCACATACCAATTATCTCAGACACAGGGTCTCATAGAGACTGAACCACCAAAGGGCATCTATGGACTGTTTCTAAGCCCACCACACAGATGAAACTGGTGGGCTGCTTGGTCCTAAGGTGAATCCTCTAGCAACTAGAGTGGGGTCCATCTCTGACTTGGAAGTTGTTGCCTCCCTCTGGATCTCCTTTTCCTAGTGGAGCTGCCTTCCCTTGCCTCAGGGGAAGAGGACGCATTTGCTCCAGATGCGATTTGGTTGGCAGGAGTGGGTTGATACCAGGTGGGGAGGGTATGAGGGGCTGGGAGGGTGGGACTGGGAGGAGAGGAGGAAGGCGGGTATTGATTAGGATATAAAATAAATGAACAACAATTTTTAATAAAACAAAAGAAAGGGGGCTGTAATGTGATAAGAGTAAGCAAGCAGCCTGGAATGTGGGGCAGAGGAGAATGGCATTACAGAACCTGTGGGTACATTCACTTGAGGTCCTGTTTCCATCCATGTTTGTCCTTCTGTGATATCTACAATCTCATTTAAATCCTTCATCACTCCAAATGCTGTTGTATGGTTTTAAACTTTTAAATAAGCCTATTTGTTTACTTATTCTGTGTGTATGTGTGCTGAGTGTAAGTGCACACACATGCCATTGACGTGTTGAGGTCAGAAAACTTTCAAGGCATGGTTCTCTCCACCCACCTTATTCTGACCAGGACTTTTCTTGTGCATCTGCCTGTGCTTCTGACTTCTGTCTAGAATGGCACATGATTCGCTTGTCTACTTCTCATTTTGCTATAAGAATGCTAGGATTGCAGTTGCTGCTTCCACTCCTGGCCTTTCACATATGTTCCAGGGATGGAACTCAGGTCCTCAGGCTTGAACAGTGAATATGTTTACTCACAGAGCTGCCTCATCAGTCCAACTGCCTTACTGCATTACAAAAAAAAAAAAACCAAAGTTTGAGACTAGGATAGGTCTCCCAGTTTTCTTGATTTCAAATTATATAAAAATAATTTGATTTTTACAGATACCATTCACATGTTGAAATATCACAGTTTATCTTGTAAAGAACATGTATTTTAAGATAAAAATTAAAGAGAAGTGATTTATAATTACAAATAATCTAACTTAAAAATCAAGTTATGGTAATAAGAATGTCTAAAAGGCATTTCTGAAGCTGAAGAGATGGCTGAGTATGAGTCCTGACTACACAAAAATAAAGACCTGATCTTGGGGAGCAGAACTCAGATTAAAAAGTGGAACGTGTCCATATGCATTCTTAAAACCACATCACTCTATGGGACAGAGGTGGGAGGGTCACAGAAGGTACAGGTTACCCAAGAGATTCTGTCTCGGGTAGAGAATAAAGTAGAGAATGATAGACCTGAAGTCTGAAATCTCTTTTTATGGTTTCTCCACAACATAAGTGTATTTTGGGGGGGCAGTGGGTCATCACAGAGAAACCCTAAGTTCTGAGAGAGACATCAGTTCAAGGTCTCTTCTAAACTCCAAGAACATCTTGTGTAAGGTACTTTTCAGAAATCTAAAGGATTCATTTATGACGAGAGAGGATATGGTCTGTGTCACTGAGTTACTGTGAGGTTTGAATGAAATAATGGATGCAGATACAATATCTGCTGTCACAAGTACAGAGATACTGTTCAGAAATCATTGCCTGAATCTGAATTGGGTGAGAGTTATTTTCATTCTATACAATGTCAGAATATTGGTTTTTCACTCTTTCAAAAAAAATCCCTCACTGGTGTGACACTAGCAAATCATATGTGATTTTCAGTCAATAATTTTAGGTAAATTCCTGGGTAGCACCACTGTCCTTACCACTAAGCTACCAGAGTTGCTTCTCTGTCCTTCTACTAGCTCCTCAAAGCACAGAAAGCAGGTGACTTTTTTTTATCATAAAAACTATCTCTTAGGAGATGTTGCTCATTTCTTTTTCTACATACATACATGCATGCATGCATACATACATACATGTACTCATGCACATACACATGCTTATCCAACTCAATTTGAGATTTTTGTTGTTACTTTTTCTGAGGACTCAACCAAAGAGAAGCAAGAATTCCCAGGCTTGGCAAACTAAACGGCCTAAGAAATTTGCAAGGCTATCCTACACGTATTTGTTGTCTAGAGTACCTGTTTGTATACTGAAATTTTTGATGATTTCTTTTGGTCTTATCTTCATAACCAGTTTGCTCATCCCTGTCTTTGTTGGATGCTAGCCCATCTCTGTCTTAGTTGGATGCTAGCCCATCTCTGTCTTAGTTGGATGCTAGCCCATCTCTGTTTTGGTTGGATGATAGCCCATCCCTGCCTTGTTGGATGCTAGCCTGAGTTGCTCATACCTCAGTTTGATCTGGATTGAGGTTTGTGCAGAATCCAGTTATGATAAGATCAAATGTCCCTTTAAAAGACACAGTTCAATCTTGGTTGCATAATGAAAGCATTCTCCTATTATTTCTAAATTTCTACTGAGAATCTGTTCAAGTGACTTTTACTATATACCAGGCCCAGTCACTCCTGAATATTGGAGGACAGCCTCCTATTTGCATGGAGTTTACATTTGTGAGCTTCCCTTCAAATAACCATGAAAGTGATTAAGGAGGCAATCAATGTTACTAATAGCTTCTCAAGAAAAGGATCAATATATGTCCGTGTGCAGAAGGAACAGGAGCAAAAGGAGAAGTTACTGTGCCACCAGAATGGGTTTGACTCAGAACCTGCCATTCAGGTTCCGTGCTCTTTCCTCTTTGCCCCAGGTAAAGACCAAGTAGACCTGGCTCTCCATTCTATTTTGTTGTCTGCAACCTAGTCACTATCTGGTTGTTAAGGCTCTCATGATTTATAGAGGTGACTTGGCTGGTTGTTCTACACTAGTTTGGAGAGTTGGTTCTCACAGGAACCCAGCATTGAAGGAACTCATCTGCATTTTACCATTAAACACAGGGTTTTGTTTCTTTCACCTGGTTTCACCTGGCTTGTACAACGCTTGCCTCATAACATTTCTATTGCTTCTTTCCTCCAGGGAACATTATAAATAAAAAAATAAATAAAATAAAACCCTCCTGCTGTTGTGGGCACAGTCCGAAACAGTAATCCGAGCTTGCATAAGAGGGTGTAAAGAACAGGAACATGAAATCAAAGAATTGTATCTATGTTTTTACTACAGGTTAGCAAAATGATATCTTTTCCTCACAAATATTCTTAAGCTTATTGAATTTATATGAATTTTGAGAAGTAGCACTTGATGGATCTCAAAAGGTTTTCATGAATCACAAAAGGAAAACTCACCAGCACCATGGATGTTGTCTAGTTGTATTGTAATTTCCTAACCTGAATAAATATCTATGCTCCAATAGCTCATCATACTGATTACATATCTAGTCTGATAGATACTGGTCTCTAAGCTACGTAGTGAAAGATCAGTTGGCGGCGTGAACTAAGAAAGAAAGAATACTTCCCCTCCCCCTTCCCTGATGGGAAGAGGAAAACCCATCAACCCATCATAGAAAGCTCTATGACTCAATGATGTAAGAAACAACTCTGTGTGTGTGTGAAAGAGAAAGAAAGAGAGAGAGACAGAGACAGAGAGAGAGAGCAAGAGATAGAGAGAGAGAGAGAGAGAGAGTGTGTGTGTTTGGGAGATTTGAGATGTAACAGAAGAAGATGTAACAATGTTTCTAGAGCAGAGTCATCTGATATAAGGGTGACCCATCAGAATTTCACACTCAAGACTGAGTTGGAGAAATTGCATAAATGTTTTGAGCACTATGATTTAAGGCCACCACAGGGATCAGGATGCAGTAGTAAGGTGGCACACACTGATGTGTTCAAGAAGGACATAGCTATCGCTTTTAGACAGTCTCAGGCACTCCATCTTGCTTTGTCTTTTGTTTCTGCCTAGAGTCTCTTCATATTGTAAACATTCTTTGATTCTCTGAGGTGAATTTTTTCTTTTTTTATGTTTATTTATTACTTCAAGTTACATCTCCATCACAGTACCCTCTTTCCACTCCTCCAAGTCCCGCCCTCCCACCTCTACCCCCATCACTTCCATCCCACTCCTCTGGAGTGGAGTGTCCCTACATATCAGTCCCCTACCTCAGTTCCACAGACATATGAGGGCCAAGAGCCTCCTCATACACTGGGGGCCTACAAGGCAGCACCACTAGGGCAAAGTGTCTCATTGACAGGAAAAAAAAAAAGCCTATGTCCATGTTCCCTTTGGTGCATTGTTTGTAGTATAGTTATCCTGTACTATATGGCTAAAATCCGACTATAAGTGAATAGATGCCATGTGCATCCTTCTGAGCATTGGTTAGCTCACTCAGGATGAACTTCTCTAGTTCCATCCATTTGGCTGCAAATTGCATGATTTTGTTGTTTCTGATGGCTGAGTAGTATTCCATTGTGTAGATGTACCACAGTTTTTAATCCATTTCTTGGTTGAGGGACATCTGGGTTGTTTCCAGTTTCTAGCTATCAATAGATACAAGAAAACTGAAATAACCCCTTGTATCTTATCAGACCACCATGGATTAAAACTGGACTTTAGTAACAATAGGAATAACAAAAGTCTACACATTCATGGAAACTCAACAACTCTCTACTCAATGACCACTGGGTCAGAGAACAAAGAAGGAAATCAAAGACTTCTTAAATCCAACGAAAATGAATGAAGGCACAACATACCCAAACTTATGGGACACAATGAAAGCAGTGCTACAAGGAAAGTTCATAGAGTGCCTTCAAAAAGAAAATTGTGACAGCCCATATGAGCAACTGAACAGCAGAACTGGAAGAGCTAGGAAAAAAGAAGCAAACATTCCCAAGAGGAGAGAAGGCAGGAGATCATCAAACTTAGGGCTGAAATCAACAACTTAGAAACAAATAGAACAAAACAAAGAATCAGCAAAACCAAGAGTTGGTTTTTTGAGAAAATCAACAAAATAGACAAACCCTTAGCCAAACTGACAAGAAGGCAGAGGGAAAAGAGCCAAATCAATAAGATCAGAAAAGAAAAGGGAGAAATAACAACAGACATTGAAGAAATCCAGAGAATCTTTAAGTCTTACTTCAACGATCTGTACTCCATAAAAGTTTTTTTCTTTCTTTCTTTTTTTAATCTTTATATCAACTGGTAACAATTTTTGTTGCTTGAACAACAAAGCATAAAAAATCAATTTAATACGAACAGAATGTATCTTCTACTTACAAGATCATAGTCTAATCTTCTTTCACAGCTACATTTAAACTATCAGCAGGTCCTACCTATTGGAATTAGTTTTCTCACTGATTTCTCCTCTTGTCCAGTCATCATATCTTCAATGGACCATGTTTTTGGTGAACCATAGGAAAAGCCCCCTAATGGACCTCCTTATTTTGTCTTTCCTCCACTTTATTCTCTTGTAGAAAGTGAAATCAAAACCTGTCAGTGTTGACTTCAGAAACAGTCTTCCCATTGACATTGGAGTATTTTGTATAATCTCTACTCTACACAGAGTACTGGTGTGTGACCTCTGTTCATCTCTCACTCTTCAACAGAAACAGCCCTTTCCTGTATCTTTAGTTTTTGTTTTTTGGTTTTTTTTATTACTTCAAGTTACATCTCCATCACAGTTCCCTTTTTCCACCCCTCCCTCCCTCTACCCCCTATCCCTTCCATCCCACTCCTCTGGAGTGGAGTGCCCCTACATAACAGTCCCCTGCCCCAGTTCAGCGCTCATATGAGGGCCAAGAGCCTTCTCATACACTGGGGACCTACAAGGCAGCACCACTAGGGCAAAGTGTCTCAGATGTCCCTCAACCGGAGAATGGATTTAAAAACTGCAGTTTTTTTTTCCAATATGTGAGTATAGTGTCATGTGTGGCACTGTGTGTGTGTGTGTGTGTGTGTGTGTGTGTGTATGTGTGTGTGTGTGTGTGTGTGTGTGTCGAGTACGCACATGCTCAACTGTGCAGGTGTGGGTGAAGGGCCAGATATTGACAATGGGATACCTTCCTAACCACTTCTCCACTTACGTATTGTGACGAGTTCTGTCATGGAACTTGGGACTTTAAGCTACACTGGCCAGAAACCTTCTCTCTGTAGACTGTCTCTGCATGGATGGAGTTCTAGGTACCACTTCCTCTTTTGGCTTTTCTGGGCACTGAGAAAGATCTGAGCTCTGTTCATCATGTTTTTGAAGCAAACACTTCAATTCACTGAGCTGTCTTCTCAGCTCCACATCTTTTTTTCTTTTTTCTTTTTTTTTTTTTAACATGGGGATCTGACCCTCAGATTGGAATGCAGACAGCAGTGAAGATATTGTCTATGGCCACACATACTCAACAGACGTTCAAGGAGTATCACCTCCAAATACACTACCTGAACATGTTGATTAATTTAGGGTGTAGTTTGGGCAGAGGCCCCACAAGAGTCTTCTCTAGAATCCCTTATCTGTTCAGAGATAGGTTTGCCAAAAGATTACCAAAAGAGACTTGTCAATGATTCTCCTCCAAAGACTCTCATTATTAGGGAAGAGAAACTCCAATCCTAGAACGGTACATTAAATATCCACACAGAACACAGGAAAACTGCATCAGAGCTTACCACCCACACATCTAATGTCCCACTCTGCTTCCTCATTTATAGACCTTTAAAATACCCGTTTTCTATAGGTGGTGGAGGGGAGGCATTTACCCTTCCTGAGTTAATCAGCACACATAATATACTTCCCAAACTTTCTCTAATGCATGATTGTTGACCACATCACATGGAAAAGATACAATATGTAGTATGCATGCATTCACTAGTTGTAACTTGATGGAATTAATGAGCAAACACTAGAAAGACAGTATCGCTTATCAAAGAACATATAAACCTAAGATGTTCAACATCTTATTAATACTGACAGTCTTTCAAATTCCAGATCCTAATTGCCTGCTTCTTTACTCTTTAACTCCCAATCCACAAATTAAGAGAAAAAAAATCTGTTTAAAATTTCTTTGGAACAACTACAGGCCTTAGTGTAATAGTTGAATGCAAGTGTATTAGAGAATTCTCTAGAAATATAGAATTTAAAAACTTGTACTTGGCACTAAAAGGTGTTAACCTAAGACTAGAGGTATACTTCAGTTGGTAGAGTTCTTGTCAGACGTGAAACAGGGTCTGAATTCAATCCTCAGCATCACATAAAATGGTTGTAGTGGTAAACACCTATAGTCCCAGTATCTCCTTAGTACTGGTGAAGGGCCAGAAGGAGAATCAGAAGTTCACAGAAGTATGTGGCTACATAGGAAGTTTGAAGACAACCTGTGTTCTAGCTAGTCTGTCTTTAATAAGTAAATAAATAAAATTGAAAAATAAAAGGTGTTTAAATTGGTCTACAACTGAATTTTTAGAAATGAGGTACTCCCAGTACTAATGCAAATTATTAGATGTTTATTTTAGAGATAAACCCAAAGGTACATGTTTATGTGTATACATATATATTAATGTGAGCTATTTCTGAAGGTCAGCTAGCTACTTGTGAAAATACTCCCCACAATTAGAGTGGAAGAAATAATCTTCTCCACTGATGAGTCTCCCAGTTGATGATACAATAACAAGAGTTTATAACTGAAAACATACACACAAGCAGCATCAAATGGGCTCAGCGGATTGTATGTATATATTTAGCTATTTATCTGTGTGTACATACACATATATGTACGTATATGATAAATACACATATGTAACAATAATAGTTTACAAGTATAGGCCATGATTTTAAGAGGAAGCAAGGGGGAGTGGCACGTGGGAGAGGTTGGAGGGAGAAAGAGGGGGATGGAAAATTATACAATTATATTTTGGTTTTTAAAAATTAAAAATAATCAGTACAAATCTAAATTTCAGAAACTTTGACTAATGTAGCAATTCTACTGGAAAGTTTCATTCTAAAACTTTATCATGGAAGGGCACAAAAAGCACACCAAAAGAGAAAGCTGTGATGAATCTTGGTTTTTATGAGACCATTTGATAAGCATGAGTTTGTATGGGTAATTAGCATTATGAGGTTTACTCTGCAAACTTAAAATTGATACAGAAAAACAGCATATAATTTGGTGCAAAAAAGGGGTGGGGGTTATGGAGCAGTTTGAAAAATGTAATTTTAAAGTTTAAATATACTTAAACATAGGGCAGGTATGCCATAGAACAAAATATGAATTGTTACTCTATCGGTTTAGTGTGACTTTTTATTCTTTTTCTTCTATTTTGTTATTTGTGTGTTTATATATCTTGAATTTTCCAATAGGGGGCTTTGTAGATGTCCCAGTGAATAGGGGCACTTGCTGTGAAAGCCTGAGGACCTGAGTTCAGATTCTAGAACCCATGAAAACAGCCTGAGCCTTTGACCCCGGCTCTGCGGTGGAGGAGCAGAGACTGGAAGATTTCTGGTACTTGAGGACCACTAGCCTAGATCCAGATTCAGTGAAGGACTCTTATTCGATGGGATAAGGCAGAGTAGTATATCAAAACACCTGATGTATACCACACGCTACAAATACACACACACACACACACACACACACAGAGAGAGAGAGAGAGAGAGAGAGAGAGAGAGAGAGAGAGAGAATAAGTCTTCAGTAAACACATGTTTTTCAAAAACAAATCCAGGTGTTTTCAGTTCAAAATTTGAAACCTGCCTACTCTGAGGGTCTGTGAAGAGAAAACAAACCAATATCAATATACACGCATTTATTAGACCTTTTTTAAAGGCAGCTATAAATAGCCCAGAGAAGCAGACAGTCTTACAGACATCTAAAGTCAGACATTGATGCGGTAATTTTTTCTGGAACGACTCACAGAAACAAATATAGTGACATTTAATTCCTCTAAGTAAAACCAGATCTCCTTTGAAACACGGAGGTTGGGGGAAGAGGGAGTTGATCAGATCTGGCCACTGAGAACAATTGGGAAACCCCATGAAAGCTGTCGGTAACTTATCAGGGCTACATAAAACAGCATTGGTTCTAAGGAGTCAGGGAAGTTCATGTACACCTTCCTGCCTTCCCCATTCCAGACCATATCACACAGGTAATGCTTCCAATTCTTTGCTCAATAGAGCCAAGTCTGTTTCCATCATCTTTCTTTTATCTTCGGAATGAAAATAAAACAAAACAAAACTGTGTCATTGTGTAACTGTACAGCATCATGGTTTATAAGAACAGACCTTGAATCCCCAAAGAAATAGGAAGTGAATGAATGCTAAACACAGTATATGTGTAGTAGAGTAGAGCATTGGATGTCTTTCTATATCACTCTGCCTTATTCCATTGAGACAGGGGCTCTCACTGAATCTGGATCTAGGCTGGTGGCCTTCAAGTCCAAGCAACCCTCCTATGCATTTGTCTAAACAGCTGAAGTTAGTCAATTCTTAATGAATGTATCTTACTGCACTCTACTCATGCAAAAATCCACGTGTATGATGGTATCTCAGTGTGTTCAAATGACTGTGTTGTCCTCTAGCAACCTGCCTTTAAAATCCCCGAGGCGTACATGACACTTGCAGATCTTTGGGATTGTTTTAGCTCTGTCATTATGCTGTGAGGCTACCAAGTGATTCTTACACACCTTCAAGACTGCATGCTCTCTCTCTCTCTCTCTCTCTCTCTCTCTCTCTCTCTCTCGTGTGTGTGTGTGTGTGTGTGTGTGTGTGTGTGTGTGTATTAATTTTTATTGAGGCTAGCTATGGAAGGATAAGAATTTGAGTTCAAATGTTTGATAGCTCACTATGAAGACTTGGCATTTTTAGGCTGGATTAGGATGTGCAGAATTCAATTCATTTCCTTTTTTGCTTATTTGGATTTAGCTTTTTTTTTTCTACAAGAAAATGACCTTTATTAGCTGGTGCTTGCTCATCTGCATCTTTGGGAAAAGGACTGCTCGGATCACGAAAAGAAGCTGCGCTCTGAGCCCTATTCCCTAAGGACATGGGATTTAGTAAAGGGTTGAGAGCCAGGCTCATAGCTACAATTACTTCAAGTGAATCAAGGGGCATGAATCGGGCGGGGTCACCTTTAGCAGAACATCACTGTCTTCAAGTGTAGGTTTTTATGGGAAGAGCATTGAATAGCATTTGTGTGCACATACCTGCCGCAAACAGTAAGATGGGCAATGCAATGTCCAAGACTGTTTTAAAAGTTCACCTTCACATCTAATTGTCTTGACTTTCAGGTTACTTCCGGAAGATGTGAGAGAACTGCCCAGAAGAACTAAGAGTAGAAATCACGTGGTTCTGGGCACTCATTTTTTTTTCTTTCTTTCTTTTTTTTTTATTTTTTTGTCTCCCCAAGGATAACAAAACGCTCTTCACTGTAGTTCCAGTGCCTGGTTGCCTACGACTGACCTATAATAGATTCCAGACAGTTGTATTTGAAAGTTGCTTTGATTAGACCTAACTGTACATTCTCAAAAAAAAAAAAAAAAACGCAACTCATGGAAAGCATATGTGCCACGACTTTTGACCTTCTCAGATCAGTATTAATGGCATTCCAACAGAAACCCCACTCCTGTGTCTCTGTTAGTATTTTCTCATTTTTGATGAGGGCCTGCAAACTGTCCTCTTTGGCAATGGGAAGACTATTTATTAGTCTATTGCATCTGCCGGGAATCAGTGAACTCACAGATGTGTTATGCTCCTAGACTAGGAACTCCCTGGATAATGTCTACAACTTCCCTGACCTTTAAACGATTTGGTTTCTGTTTTAAGTTGTCAAATTGAAAACTCAGGACATCTTTATTGGGGAGGAAAATGAAGCAACTGTTATCATTTGTTGGCTCAATTCCCATTTCCCCTGTGGATACAGAAAATTGAGGAGACCTTAAAATACAAGACAAGATAGCCTCCTGGGGTGATCCAGATACATAGCCTCTTAAGGACTCTGTGCTCTGCATGCTGGGAGCAAGTAAGAATAGCTTTCTATCAATCAGTGTGTGCATTCTCGAGGCTCCTTAGGTGGGAAGCATGGCCACTGAACAGCTTACGGATGATTTAGGTAGATGACTGAAGTACATTTGATAGACCATTGAATTTTCATGAATCTGATTTTCTGTGGTTTCTCTTCTCATCATATTTTTGTTCCCATGATGGTGCTGTAGATTAACCTATCCTGACCTGATTTGGGAGGTCTGAATTCAACACGGAAATGGTTTAATGTATTCAATTTAATCAATATTCAACAGTATCTGTGATGACTTGGACTAAGGATTGGGACAATTCTTTTGGCCTTTAAGAAGCTCATCTTTGGTCTGCCTCAGATCTTCTGTTCAAACAGCCCTCTCAGAAAGCAGGCCTCTGTGGGAGAATAGTATCAGAGTGACTGAGAATAAAGCTCCATGCAGAAAAATGGCGACTACGCCTGACACCTTCCCAACATCTAAGACTTAAATGTGCATTCCACTAATGCGCTTCTGTGATTAACACCTCTTCTTGGGCAAATGGCAGAGGTTAGGGCCATATGTAGATAAACTGCAAAAGGAAAATAATGAGAAATCAAATCGCGTTTGTAAAGAACACCCATGCATGTACTGGGAAGCTAGTCACACTGGCTTCTAGTTCCCTGAAATCAATGATCAGATAAAGACTTTGGATGTAGACTGGCAAACAAAAATAGTTTAGGAATTCAAACTTTAATTCCTAAGGCTAATTCACTCGGCAGGCAGTGTACCTATGACATTTCGTGTGACCCTTGGGCTCAAATACAGGATTTTCCAAAATGCCAATCAAAACTTTTTATTCACCAAGAATTTACACAACCTAGGAATATGGTGAACAAATCCTAATGTATTTCAAAACTTCAGAACCGTTTAGACACTAATGTTATTAAAGATTAGCTACCATAATTTTTAACTATAGTCTATATGCCCCTGCCTTTAGTTTGTGGTTACCTAGAGAAGGACACAGAGCCAAGTATTTTCTTTGGAAATAAAATTTGATTTTGTTATCACTTAGCCAAAATGTCATTTTACATTCACATATGATAAATGTTATTTGCAAGAAATTCATTACTAATATGTCTAGAAATTCTATTGAGTTTTAAAATACAATTGAAGGATATGTTAACCACACTGCTTTGATTGTGTTTTGTTTTCATAAATATAATCTAGGAACAGAGGAAGAAATACTGTTTTGATATTGCTGCTTCTAAAATGTAAAACTTCATTGACATTTTGGATTCCTGCATCTATTATAACTTTCCTGTAGTAGCAAACTGGGTACAGTAAATGAAAAAAAAAAAAAAACAAACAAAACAGTGGAGGAGTTGATGCAAAGCTCATGGGTAGGGTACTTGCCTAGCTTGTGTGAGACTACACACACACATTTAGAAGCCAGCCCTCCGCGGCAGATTTCCAGCTAGTTGTGAGTGTTCCTATGCCAGCTCCCACATCCACAAACATTTTTTAAAGGACACATAACAGGCTAAGAAAATATTTGTGCTTTTATTCATTCACATTTGGCTGAATGGCACTAAAATCTTTTGAAAGCCAAGAACTATAAAGCTGACTCTTTATCACCCACTAAGCCTCTGGGATTTCCACTTATCCTAGGTCATCTCCCAAAGCTCCAAAAACATGGCAACAACATGGGTCTGTCTACTCCATCAAGCAAAGCAGGTCTCCACCTCCTTTCCTCAGAAGATCCTCTACTGTTTTGAAGCAAAGAATACCTTGTATGGAAACTACACATTGGAACCTTTGGTCATGCCTATCTGTGAACCTGCTGCCCTTCTCCTTTCCCTGAGTAGCTTTTACTCTCAGTTCCACATATTGGCACTAATCAAATATCAACTACACAAGCAATGATGGCCAGGATCTCAAAAACTACAATGTAGCTGATCGTTGTTGATGTCAATCAAAATTCATTGATGGCTTCCCTGTTTCTGATTTTAGGGTCAATGCTCTGAGCATAGCTTCATCTCTTCTCTCAAGGTGCTTTCAGTGCCTGGCCGCTTGCTCCTGCTTCCCAATGATAATCACATAAAGCAAGTTCTAATACGTCGTTTTTTGAAGTCACAAAGTTTTCATTGCATATATTTGTTGGACATGTGCTGTGTTTCATGGGGGGATTTTGTACATACACAAAGCATCTCATGACCCCTTTTCTCCCTGCTTCTCTGTTGTTGGACGGAACACAACTGGTGAAGGCACTACTAGCACCTGTGGACCAAATTTACAAAGGACTGCCCAGAAATGGAGACAGAATTTATAATTCCATCTCTGTAGTACTACTCAGAGGGGTAACTTGCACTGCAAACCCTTACTATGAGACTAGCACCTGCTCACCTGTTAATTATACCCTTTGTTTCTATTGTTCTTGTTCTTGTTACTGTGAGACTAGCACCTGTTCACCTGTTAATTATACCCTTTGTTTCTATTGTTCTTGTTCTTGTTACTATGAGACTAGCACCTGTTCACCTGTTAATTATACCCTTTGTTTCTATTGTTCTTGTTCTTGTTACTATGAGACTAGCACCTGTTCACCTGTTAATTATACCCTTTGTTTCTATTGTTCTTGTTTGTTTGTTTGTTTTACACCTCACTATGTAGCCCTGGATGTCCTTAAACTCACTGTGGAGACCACGCTGGCCTTGGACTCACAAAAATCCACCTGCTTCTGCTTCCTAAGTGCTGGGATTAAAGGTCTGCACCACCATGCTCTACTATTTATATTTTAATTGTATTCATATCCTTTGCAAGAGAAAATAGAGTAGTTTACTAAAGAGTGTGAAAAAAAAAAACTAGGATTGCAATGCCACACTCTAGGATTGTCAGTCTTTTGAGTGTAAAGACTGAACCTGGTTTCCAGGATTATGCAGGTTTTATTCTCTTCTTCTGTCTCTAGGTATTATGTTTCTGTTAGATATTTCAGCTTACTTGAGCTACTACTACACCAGTGTACATACATACATTGAGTAGCTGTCAGCCACAAATGGTTTGAGTGGATCAAACCATTAAGAACCTGAAGTCTCTAGTAACAAGAGGTCAAAGGAAGTCCAGACCCAAGATGATTGGGAGGTAATCCAGTGATGCCTTTTCATGGACAATCTTTTCACATGTAAGATTGCCCATCCAGTGATTGGATGAACGACAAGGAATAGATTTTCAATGCTCTTATCACAAAACTTATGGGAATATGTAGGTCTGTGTGTGTGTGTGTGTGTTTATAAGTGTTATTTGTCAATTAAAAATAAGCAAGTAAAACCAGAGGATTGGTTATAACCTGTGAGAGATATTTCCACCATCTCCAAAGACAATGTCTCTAAACTGTATAGAAAGTAGCCAGCCATCTGAATCGGTCTTTGAGAATCCACTGCTGATGCTGATCAACCACTGGTTGTGACATGAAGTTTTCATGGCATCTTGCATGGGGGCTTGGAGAGTTGAGCACACTGTGATGGGGAAGGAGCAATTTCATTAAGAGAAGTAAGCAATGCTTTTCTTTGCTACAAATTTAAAGAACTTGGATTCATAGATGATCTAATGGCCAGCATAATGCAAGTCGAAGCCTAGAATTTGAGATTATACACTGAAGGGTATTCACTGGGCATACAGAAATTTAGATATGATTGGAGAAGGACAGAGTTTTATGCACTTTCTTGGGGAAAATACATGGAGCAAAGATATACAGGGCTTTAATTAGCTTGCCTGATCAGTAAAGAGAAAAGATAAGGAAACAAGATCATATTATAGTTAAGGAATTTGGAGAAAGGACTATGCAGAGTGTAAAGATTCAGGCTAGCAAGTATTGCACATCACAGACCCCAGGTATGAAGTTGAGACTAGGAATATCCATATATGCACCATATGGAATATGGGGCAATCCTCAGCCAGAGAACTTCTTAAGTGTCAGACACTTCATGTCCAGGAACATGTTTAATTCTTCCAATAATCCTGCGAACCAGGCATTAATATCATTCTCTTCCCTGAATACAAAAATGGTGCTTAACTAGCTTGGTGGAATTTCCAGTATCAACAGGAACTATCAGGAAACAAGGCGTGTGAAGATTTCATCTCATCCCATCACTTAAGTTTTGTGCTATGAAGAACTGTAACCTGACACACACTCATCCTTCTGTGACGTCACTAGAGTTTTAAGTGGTTATGAACTCAGAAGTGGTTGGAGGTGTAATCATTGTTAATATGTCTTGAGATACCGTTCTTGTAATTTAGGCAAACATTCAAGACAGAATTAGCTGCAAGGAATGGTGGCTGTATCTCAAGGGATATGTTATACAGCCTTGCAGATAAGAATCTTAGGGACTACCCTAGCTCAGAGCCTGGAGGTGAGAGGACCACAGGTGAGATGGAATGACTTCAGCTGTAGGAATTGGAGGAGGTCACAGGCAGAGAAATTAACGAAGCTGATCCCTAAAATCTCATGAGTTCAGCCCAGACAGAGCAAACAAACTATGAGTCATGAACAAAGGCAAATGAAGTAAGAAACAAACATCTTTCCCAGAAAATTCAAGGCAGCCATTCAACAAATAGAAAAAGAAAAAAATAGATTAAGTGGAAATATTTTATATATGAAGGTCTGTTGATATGAAGGTATTGTGTTTTTTAGTACAAGTCTATGTAACAGTAAGGATGAAAAGTAGGAAATAATGTAAAAAATTAGTAAAGGAGAAACTATTAAAAATATACATTCTTGTATTCAAAATATTTATTGGGCATTATAGTGAAACAGTTATTACTGTGTTGGACATGCCTATTGCTGTCTTGGACCTGAGTGGCTGTAATCATCCACAAGAGAACTTCCTAAGATCACAGTTATTAACATTTCTTACAGAAGGACCAGAAGGGTCATGATCTTCACCAGGCCTCTCTCCTCTTTCAGATTCCTATGATCACTGCTGACAATGTAAGCAATTGATTGGAGTGGAACTTCTTGGTAGAGTAGCTGCCCATAAGCTACCCTCAGTAGTGTAGATGCCCTTTGAGTCACCCATGTTCCTATATGTAACCCCAAAATCTCATAGGTTCACTGTTCTACATTTGAAGGGAATTAATTCTTTCTTTGGTCTGTGGCATCAAGGCACGTTCCTCCTTTCCTTATGTTTACACAGGAAAAAAAATCACTCAACAAGTATGAATTCTGCTCTATATTTGGTGATCTAGGTTTTCTGAGATAATTAAAACACGACTCTGCTCCAAGAAGCTGGCACCTTGCATGTAGAAATGCCAAGTTCTTACATGTATGTAACAGGCACAGAAGCCCTGCTCCATGATGATAATCTCACTAAGAACTGTCCGCAGAACTTATACAGTTACAGATTTTAATAACCATATCAACAAGAATGCTTTGCCACTAATATTTTTAACAATAGACACCACACTGGGACTATTTGTTTGAAATTTGTGTAATCAAAGGATTTGTGGAGGAATTTCCTGCATTTGTTAAGGAGTTGGGCTAGATAACTCTAGAGTTCTCTTTTAACAGTAAGATGCTAAATGTTTTTGTTAATAAGCACACAGTATTTACTCCAGTATTAGGAGAACAACATTGAAAAGCTTCCCAAGAGGCATAAAAACAAAACAACATCACAAAGACTCTATCATCTCATTGGGATCCAAGCACTTGAATCTTCTGATTTAAAAAGAGAATTATGAGCTTTGCTGTCATATCAACAGGGAACATCATTTGCTTTCATGTCTGTGGGATATCTTTGTTTTTTTAATTATTGTTGACTTTTCTGTTTTAGTTGACTTGTTTTCATTTTTATTTTTGTGACCTGCCTGTAGCCCAAACCTCAAAAACAAATCAACAATAGGAAGAGAAACAGTTTACATGTGATTAGGGATTTTTCTGAGCAATGATTAAAACAAAAACTTAGGAAGCTATCCATGATAGCACATAATAACTATCATGCTACTTGGGAAACAGAGGCAGGAGGACTACTAACAATTCCATATCAACGTGGTCTACCTCATGGGTTCCAGTTCAGTGGTGGCTGTAGAAAGAGACTCTGTCTTAAAACAGGACAAAACAAACATAATGCCATAGGAAATGTTCAAGAACAGCAGATGATTCTGGGTCAGTAGCTTGTAAATTCCAGGTGTCCCCATCCCCTACAAAGCTAGGAGTACTACCTGATGGGGTGATGTTAAGCATTCTAAATGTTAATTGGTTCTGTTTGCTGTCTGTTACTTAATTGACTCTGATTGGTTAAATAAATGCTGAGGCCTGGAGATTGGGCAAAGACAGAGGTAGGCAGGACTAAGGTTCACATGGCTTTTTAGAGATATACAGAGCATCTTGGGAAGAGGTCACTGGAGAAGAAGCCAGGAGTAAACAAGGAAGACACGCCATGGGGTAGATTTAAGAAGATCCTTCCACTTGGCCTGAAACATCCGCTTAGCGTGGAGAATAATAGTCCAAAGGGACATATGTATATATGGGGTTATATCTGGGTAATAGAATTATGAGCTAGATAAATGGGCTAGGATTGCACAACCCAGGCCTAGGCTTATTTAGATCCACCCAGTGTCTGTGTGTATTCATTTATAATGGTGGATTAAGGATTTACACCGCCAAAATAATTAAATATAATCTAAATACTGTTAATTAATTTAATTAATTTTTTTCTACAACTACCTCTTGTAAATAAGAAAAATTCTATTTTTATATATCTGTGCCCTAGGAGGGATTTATCGTGTCCTTATCATCAGACATACGACATACACCATTTCTCAAATCATTTCTTTTCTCAAAACATTGCCTTTACTTTAGTCATTCAGAGCTGATTTTAATGGACAGACTGATTCTCATTTAAATCTCTTCATGACCACTCACTTCATGTAACCCAGACTAATTTACCCCCTTAAAACTAGGTAATTACAAAAATTAAATCCATTGTGGAATGGCAGAGGTCCTGTCAATGTTTATAAATCATATACTTAAGTACTTGTCTCAAGCAAGGGCTGATCTGAAACAGCCACATGACAATCATCGATGAAGCCATCTGGCCAGATTCATTCAATAATGGCTGCTTTGATGTGGTCCAACTTAAAAGATCAAAATCTAAAATGGTTAATCTTGATTACATCATTACACAGAACATAATGTGCCTGGTCCTAAATCCACCTGACCTTGTTTCTTTCTCCTGCCAACCCATCCAATCATACCATCTCTAACCTCGGTAGCATCACTAGCCTCAGGGACTGAGCTCATTCACAGCGTGAGGTCCAGGAAGGAAACACAGCTATGGAAGAGCAAAATCCATGGTAGCAACATATCAATGCTGATATTTTTTGCTAGAACTATCCTTTTTCTGTTCCACCTTTCCCATTACAAAACTACAACTGGCTGATATTTTTCGCAGATAGAAAACGAAGTATGTGCTCCTTGGATCTGAGCCATTTGTTGGAATATCACTCCAAGTTTGGCTATTAAATCAAGTGACTCTTTTCACCAGTACACTACCCTCCTCTCAAAAGTGGATGTAATAACAGTTATCCCTATGGAGTTTGTGGTTATCATGTGCCAGGTGCCACAGAGATTATATACTATCTAGGGACAGATACTGTTAAAGCTTTTCTGAAGGAGGTGGAGAGAAGCTGAAAACTTGGAAAGGTCACTGCTGATAAATAACCA
This sequence comes from Lophiomys imhausi, assembly GCA_907164525.1. Lineage (NCBI taxonomy): Eukaryota > Metazoa > Chordata > Mammalia > Rodentia > Muridae > Lophiomys > Lophiomys imhausi. Next base: position 595,539 of record CAJQZJ010034084.1, on the reverse strand, counting down.
ATTCTGACTGGATGATAAGCTTTCATAAGCTCTGCAGACACAGTCTCAGATTCCTCTGGGTTCTCAAGGTGACTCAAAGACTCACAGGAATCAAAGAAGGAAAGAGAACTTTTGAAAGGCAAAGATTAATGTTCTCCATATATAAGATACTTATGGACAGATCAATTATTCTGAAACTATACATGGCCTTAGAATTTTCAGGCAGCCAAACTATGTTCTTTCCAGTTGTGTCTTTTCTACTAGTGAAATGAAACATATAGATGTGGGATAGCCACAGTGCTATTTTTACTCCATAGCAACACTCAGATATAAAAATTAAAATAAAAATAATTAATGGAAGAAAAAAATCAAATTTTAGAAAGCCTGGGGTTTTGTTGTTGTTGTTGTTTTAATCCCTAAAGTATTTTCCCATGTTGTTTTTGGGGGGTGGAGTATTATTTCTCATTAAAACCTTTTAGTGGCTACTTTTTATATACATTCTAATAATTTGTATCCTTATTTTCAGTCATGAAAAGGTAATTATGACAAAATCCCTGAAGAAGCATGACTCGTCTCACAATTTCAAGTCCTTCTTGTCCCTTTGTTGTCACTTGGAGGCAATGAAAGGATGACAATTATGTACAGCATAACTTTTTTTTATGAATGCCTGTTTGCACAGGAAATTAAAGATTCACATCTTCCATGCCAACCACGCCAACAAGCAATAATAACACTCCATGTCGCTCCCCTTTTGGTCTCTTTCTCTGAATGTTACTTCCCTTAAGAAATCTGTAAATGTCACTTGCATTCTTAGTCTGTTCGGTTCAGCACTCCCTAGAGCTAATAAGAACAGGAAAAAAGAATACCCAGCCATAGACCTTGAAGGATTAAACATGACTACATAGCCAGGGGAGATGCAGGTATTCAAAAAAAGTCTCTACACAGAAAGAATGTACTTAAGGGAAAAGAGGAGTAAGCAAGTAGCCCAGGCTTGGATCAGTTTGTGCATGACAGCAAGATCTTACCTTAGTTACAGACCCGAACCCTGTGGCCTTTTCATCTTCTACACAACTGCAGCAGACACTTCTCCTGCTCTTGTCTTTGTGCTCTCCTAGTTCACTCTCCAAGGCTGTCAGCCCCCACCACCATGGAGATGAGAAACCCCACAGCAGAATCTCCCTCTGTTTTGCCTTTCCGGACACATTCAGCATAGACAAAAGCCAGAGTTCTCAGCGTTACTTGAGTGAATCGACACTTTCTTTAACTGGTTCCCATGCCTACTCATGGTAGAGATGCTTGCCAACAGAGGCTGACAGAAAACAAGAAGCCAGGAGAAATAGCCTTTCTCTATACTCATTTACAACTCAGTCTTTTGATCTCAGCTCTAGGAGCTGTTAAATCACAAGAATCTCTCAAATTAGCAAGTGGCCACATGCTGCCCCATAAACATCACATTGACCTGGAAGGCTGAAACCTCTCGTGCTGACATCCCAGGGCTGGTACAACTTCATCCAAGTCTGATCTTTTTATGTGTGGGCTTTCCGTTACTGTCGTAGTAGAGTTTTCTGTGAAACACACACCCTGTCTGAATATGTAACTCTATACCAAAGGCAAACAGCCTCTCGCCCAACATCATTTCACAGGGCTCCAAGGCAGTAGGTGACTCTAGAAAACTTATCAACAACCTTGCTATTAATTCCAAGGACATTAGATGTTCTTCAAGAGACTGTTTTCATTTGTGGTTGTTTTCTTTGCTTTCTTTACTTTGGGGATAAGAGAACGAATGAGTCACTTACTCATTGTCCAGTTTGTATTCATTATGAAGGCTTATCATCATTTTGAATAATGAGTCATGAAAATATTGACTTAAAATAAACAAGTGTCCTGATGTGATTTGATGTGCCAGAGTGAGTTGGTACTTGGTAAGGGGGGCACATATAAGGGAAATGGATGGAAGGGTGGGACTGGGAGAAGGGGGAGGCAGGGGATTGATGATTGGAATGTAAAATAAACAAATAAATAAATTTTAAATAAAAAAACAAGTGAATGATAGTGAATTCACTGAGATCTGAGAAGAGAAATTTTGACGTGAGACTTAGTAGTGGAATTTTAGCTGGGGTAAATTGAGATACTATTCAACCTAATGGGACATGTCAGGAGATAACACAATAGTCTGGAGTTCAAAAGATTCAGACTAGAAGTTATTGCTATATATTTGGCATTTGAAATCATGGATGATGGAAGAGACCACACAAGAACCTAGAAGAGTTAGAAGAGAGAAGGATTCCATGACTAAGGTCTGGGACAAAACCAATTTGAGGTTGGAATGAAGAAGATCCACTAAAGGAAACTGAATCATCCCATGTAGAGCAAAAACAAGAGATACAGTATGCCATGAAAATTTGCCAGGGACGAGGGAACGCCATCCTTGTCAGATATGGAAGGTAACTCAAGATGATACCTCAGTATTGAGCAGTGGTATTTGACAGTGGAATGCCACTGGTGACCTTGATGAAAAATGTAACAAGTTTGGAGGCAAAGCATTAGATGAAAAGCAAATGGGAGCAGCGTGAGAGGGTTAGAGAGAGGAGGCATCAGGCTTTCTCGGGGCTCTGCCTTCCAATGGAGTAGGAAATGGGATGGATGGAAATGCATGTTGGAGAGAAGAGTGACCCCCCCTGTTATTCTGGGAAAGAGGTTTGTTTGTCTTGAATTAGCGCCTTGGTAATTTCGCACATAACTGTCAGTTAATCTGAACATGCACACCCTCCATTATGCTCTCACACCTGCTAAAACCCATCTTCTTCCACTGATTCCCATCCTTATTTCATATGATTTCTTGTGACCCACAGGGTTTAATTGGGATTGTTTGCATGACCATGGTGTAGGGTTGTACACTGGAGCGTGGGTAAGCACCCACTGGTGACAACTCTGAAGAAAATGATTCCTCCTTCTCCCAGGTAAACATTAGCTGTCAATGGCTTCTTGGGAAGAAGTGGAGTCTCCCAGGCTATAAAGAGGGTGATGATTTGTCCTGAAAAAGTTCTCAGTTGATTAATTTTCTTAATTAGGTAGCTGTCCTGACTCTTGTGTATCATTCATTTCAAAACCAAGTCTTTCGGTACATAAGGAGAAGGTGTTGTTTTGCTTCCATGGGTTTATTGCAAAATCATAAGGAGCGAATAGAATGCTTATATTAGAGCCATCATTGGATTCTCCTAGTGAGTCTGATGTTACTAATCACCTGTTCAAATCATTGCGCAATAAGTGAATAATCTCATTAACTGTATTTTGTTTACTTTCTTTACCTTGTGAAAATATCATTCTTATTTCTTAAGTAATGATTCTTTTTATACATGCAAAATAAGATAATCCATAAACTATAACTCTCAGAATTTTTCATTAGTATTAATATACTCTTGTTATTGATGTACAAATTAATTGTAACCTTGTACTAAACCACATTGCTCATTTAAAACATGGATTAGCATAGAGTCAGTGATTAATACTTATTTCTCGAAACCCAGAATAACTATCTGAATAAATAGAGCATTAAAAGGATCTATAATTGCAATTATTTACTGCGAGAGTAGTCTGGTTTCTTTGTAATTGAAAGAATTCTTTAAAGAGCTTAAAATATATACACTAAATTTTCTTTCCATGGTAAACCAAATATATATACATATGTGTGTGTATGTGTGTATATAAAATATATGTCTAAATATACATATATATGTGTTTATAAAATATATCTATATGTACATATAATATATAATATGTGAAAACCAAGTCATATATACATATACATATGTATATATCATGTATAGCTATTTCTTATAGCTCTTAGTATAAGTAAATGAATTAATATTTGCAAAATACTTAGAATCAAAGTAAATCCTGTCAAAATCACTGTGAAATTATTCTAATTGGAAGATTAGAAAAAAGGATATCTACAAGAGGGTGGGTGAGTTGAGTGGGATTAAATTTTTTGCTAGAGTGTAAAGATTGACAGGAAATAGGGGAAACTAAAAAAAAAATTTACTCAGCAGAAGGAATGGGCAAAGCACCGGCATAATTAAAGTTATGCAAACGAAACACAGTGATCCCGAAAACACTGCCAATTACACTTCTGCTCAAGCTATAAAAACTGCATCATTTGTATACAGCAATTCTGCTTTTAAAGTGATTTTTGATTCCTTTTTTAGGATCTCATGCATAGCAGACTAGACTCCAACATCGTATGGAACTTTAGATGATCTTAAACTTGTAATTTTCCTCTCTCTACGTCTTGAGTGCTGGAATGACCGCAGCATGGCCCCACCACCATCGCCACTCTGGGCTTAGGCAGAATGGTGGATAGAACCCCTGGCTTCCTTCATTCACAGAGAGTCAGCATGAATTCTACCAATTGACCTATACCCCAGCCCTATGCTTTGATACTTTTCCCCCCAACATCATATTTTTATTGGTTATTTGGTAAATTGCATATCATGCAGCCCGATCACACTCACCTCACAGTCCTCCCATGTGGGCTCCCCTACACTTGTGACACACCACCCCCGCCAAAAAGAAGAAGAAAGAAGGGGAAAAACCAACTCCAATCTGTGTTGTCCATATACTCACGGAAGCATGGCCAAACTCCTAGTGGGCAGCCCCTTAAAAAAACTGGGTAAGACAAAAACAAAGACCTGTCTAGTGTTCCACAGTACGGTGTACATGTAGACAATGGCAGAAATGTTAACTTTAGCCTGATTTTCAATATCCAGTGAAAATTCCTGAGTTTTTCCTGTCGCACACACTCTTAGGCCCTGGTGAAAGGGCCCCTTCTGTCTGAAACAAACTGCACAGGTGCCATGTTTTGCTGGCCTGAGAACTTCCTGTTATTCTAGCTGCAGGGCTACCCTAGGATGTGGAGGAAGTGTTTAAGTTCTCATCAGTAAACAGGGTGCCCCTCCCGAATGTCTTTCCCACTGCTTAAGATCCCCAAGCCTGTTGCACTTTCCTGACACGTTTCCTTTCCTCTGGCGGGGCTGTGCTGAAGTGAAGTACGTTATCCTGATAGATTTTGGCCTCTGAAATCATGCAGAGGACACTGGAGAGATGTTTACTTCCTCTCAGTTGAGAGACAACACTTAATTTTAGAACCAAATTCTTAAGTACCCTGCACATTTCTGGTTAGATCTTTTGTTTAAGAAACTGAATATTTTTTTAACAGCTGATTAGTATTCCTCTTTTGCCAAATATACACAGTATCAGGCAAGGTTTTCTAAAAACTGACAAGATGACAGATCAAGGTATAACCTGAGATTATTCAAAATATCATATGAATCATGAGAATATTAGTACAATGATTTACCATCTGAGTCCCATCTATAATGTCCCTTCCAAATGGCTCTTGGTATCTGATTTATATAGTTTTCATAGACTGGGATCTCAGTGGTACCTACATGTTCTGTTTTTGCTTTATGATGAATCTATTAAATTAAAGAAGTCTTTCCTCAGACTCAGATAAAAAAAATGTGCCTTCTTATAGCTTTCACAAAATTTCAGTTTGTGTACACAGTGTCCCCAAATTGCTGCAAAGATGAGAATCTTGTGGTCAAAGCTTACCTCCTCACACAGATTTCATTTCCTCCAGAAAAAAAGAATCCCCAAAGTCTTTCATTCTTTCCAGTATCCATAATAATCATTTAATCTGTTATTGTGATTATATAGAATAAATGTTGTAGTCCCAAGTCACTACAGAAATGGGTACCAACCAGAACTGCTGGTTATATGGTCAATTTATTCACAAGCTGTGACTAGGGCCATGGAGTACTGACAACAGAACTCAAGGCTGTGGTCATGCCAAGCAAACGTTCTACCACTGAGCTACAACTCCAGCCATGTTCTGGTGTATTTTAACAACTGACTCTTGTATAGAAAACAAAAGGGGCTGATTGGTAAAGTTTCCAATTTCTGTGGTGTAAATATTTGAGTCGTGGCCAGTCACAAATCATTTTTTTTCAATTTCTGAGTTTTATATATTCCAATCATGGCTTATTTTAAGTTAAAAAATTGAGATCTCAGGATAGGGCAAGTGCTGGTAAGAGACCTGAATGATTATGTCTTGAGAGCTGAGGGATTAGTTTGCCTTGATGAGTTACTGAGGGTGCCTCTTAAGGTATAAAGTAAGCTGGACACACTAGCACACTTCTGAGATCCCCAGCCATTGGAACAAGTTATGGGGCTACAGAATATCATGCGACATTAAGGTGTAATTAAAGGGATTTTTTGAAAGGGGAGTGGAGGAAGGAAAAAGAAATGTCATTTAACAAGAACTGAATGTACTTGCAAGAAGCTTGTCTTATAAAGAATGGTAACTCACACACGCACACACACAAAATCATAATTAATCTTAACATCTTGAAATGTTTCCATAAAATTCAATTAATGTGCAAGCCCTTATCATGAATTATGGAATCTCCATACACATTGAACTTAAGCGTCTCCTTCTGACTAAGCTTATATTTATGTCCAGTCTTTTCCACTCTGGAGTAAGCTCCTCGATTCTTAAAAGCTGTGGATGTGTTTGTTTCTGGTTTCCAGTGTATCCACTCTCCAATTGCTACTTGTTGAGTCACACTTTCCCAAGGGTGCAATTTACACCCTTCCTCTATTCATACTGAATGAAAATTATGAAGACAAATGGTGTGAGGCCTGAAGAGGGAATCAGCAGGAAAAAGAAGCATATCTATTTGGTTTCATCTCTAGATCAGTTAATGGGAGAAATATCAGACGAGCTGAAGTAGTGAGCAGCCACTGGTAAATCATTCTAAACTGCTAGGACTATTTTCACAGAGAATGAAATGCTTTGATCAGAAGACTAGGACAATCAGAATACCATGATGGTAAAGTAAGTGTGTGTGTGGAGTGATATATGTACATATTCCCGTGGTCGTGTGCACTTGTGTATATTGAAGCCAGAGGTCTGCATCAGGCATCGTCTTAACTGCTTTCCACTTTATTTTATAAGACAGGCAACCTGGCTGGTTGTCCAATGAACTTCAGGAATTCATCTATCTCTCCATTTCTCCCCACCCAGTACTAGGGTTACAGACCCCATCACTTAGCTTTTTATGTGGGTCCCAGGAATCCCTTCTCAGGTCCTCATGCTTTCACACTAGGTAATTTACTGATTGTGGCCCCTCTGTAGCCCTGATGTTAAAGTATTGAAGTTACATTGAAGATTCTGGGTCTAGGGGAGTGATTAGGCTGATTACACAAGAGATGGAGACATGAGTAAGGAGAATTTTAAATAACTCCAGAGAATAAAGAAAGGGAGGGGAGTAAATTCTGGAGATGCTTGGGAGTCAGCTATGGAATCCACAGCAATCAGAAATTGATGGGAAAGAAAGCAGAAGAGGAAGGCAGTGGAAGAGCAGTTTCCAGGTTAACCATAAAATAAATAGTCTTGTGACAAGAACAATGAAGTTACCACAAACTGTCTGTTCCAAAAATGCTTGCTAGAGACCTGTAGGCACAAGCTTCTGGTATCACGGAAGAGGCATGAGCTCAAAGGCACTGTGACTGATACTGTCATTTGTGGTGAAACTGCAATTGAGTAAAAAAGCAATAACCCTCCTCCTACACCCACATGAACCCATGTCTCTTTTGAAATTGAAAAGCTAATTGTTTCTGGGATCACAGTTGAAAAAAATGCATATGAAATGCCCATGAAAACTTCCTTTCTTTGATTCAGAACTTATATGTGTGGTGGAGGTTGGATTTCTTTTGAATCAACCTGGCACCTGGCAGTGCACATGGTCCTAGGAAACCAACGAGAAGGCATTCTGTATAAGAAGGAAAGCCTGGGAGACTATGGACTTTTGGCTTGGTATTGCTTCTCAACACTGCTCAGCTGCTAGACACTGCCATACTTTGAAAGATGCTAGAAAGATAGTGGCCAGAGTTGGGATGTGGAGAACAGCACCCCCCAGAAGGGCATGGCCAGGGATGGAGAGAAGCTTCAAAAAACCACAAGACCTACCAAGGACCTTGAGAGCAGTTCTTAAGGGCATGGCAGCAGAGCCTTCCCCTGAAAAGGGGGGTGGGGCATGAGAGACCTAGGTGTGAAGCAGACATGCACCAATTGTTGGTGCTGAGGCCATACTGACTTACTTACTTCAAGCAGAGATGCACTAACCAGCCCCTAGGTTGCACCAGCTCTGAGGCAGTAAGAATTGGGTGGTCACGCCTCAGCACATAAACCAAGACCAGCCAAAGAGAGAGCAGGTGGGAGGCCAATAAAAGTCTGTACAAAGGGGCTTCAGCCATAAGCCGGCCCAAGAAAGCTGAGAAAGGCTTCAGAAGGCTACACCTGCCACAAGTAAGCTTGGGCTGGCACAAGAGGCCTGGCATAGGACCTGCTCAGAGAAAGTTCATGAGAACCAGACGCTGAGGAGAGCTGTGGCCTGCTGGCACCACAACGGGAACAGAGCTCCCTATGGCTATGTCCATCTATGGGTCGGCAGCCGCTGACCGAATGAGCAAAGTGTGAGGCATGAACACTCTGAGGCTGCAGCAAACAGATTGTGAAGAGACCATGAAAACAGGTGGAAGTGTGGCCCTTGTCTCACGGGGGGGCACAGCAAGGCCCAGAGGAACTGAGGAGGCCCAGCAAGGCCTCAACACCCAGGACTAGGCCACATGGCACAATATCTTCCCCAAGAAGGTTCAGCTAACCACTGACCTGCTCCATTTAGCTTTGAGAGTCTTGGCTGACTTAGGAGGTTCCAAGCCCAAGCTGAAGTGAGGAGGCGGCCGACACAATATCCAAGTGACCACTGAACAACTGGTATTGTGGTGTCCCTGCAGGCAGACAGCTGACCAGTTGCCCTCAGTGGACCTGTACTTGAGGGTTGGTGTCCTTATAAAGTTCATAGGGTTGGTGGGGTGGTAGGTGTTTAGCATTATTAATAAATATAGTTTAAAAGTTTGGTTACATATAAATGCATGCCTCATGTCTCCAAAATGGTATTTTGTGGTATCTGGCGGTGTGTTAAGTTGCTGTAGGTTTCAAAGGAGAATATTTCGTACATCAGGGCATGCTTCACTCTGGTTGGCTGTGCCTATCTATTCTTCTGGAATAGCATATTTCAAAATTTGATTTGTCTCTATTCCAAAAAGTAAAGGAGCTATCCTGACCAAGATGTTACCTGTATTCTGCTCGAACAATAGAAACCACAGAGAATGTGCAAGTCAGACAAATCTCCAACAGCACAGTATCAAACTGTGGTGGTTCTAAGACTTAACTTGCAGTGCAGTTGAGGGTCCTCCTGGCTGAATTATGAGAACAGAATATTTATTCTATTATTCTATAACTATTATTCAGTAGTTAGATTTTCTTGTAGCAGCCTTGTCTGATACTTATAGAATCTGACACACCCAGTTAACGGGCGTTTTCAACTCTTAGCAGGTCTTAATTCTGAATGCTAAATGAGTCACTTCAAAAATACGGCATTTGAAGCTGTAAGCATGGGTTCTCATAAACCACTCATGAGTAACAGCACAGAAGTGTTCAGAAGCTTCCATGACGATTTGAGTGAAGAATACAATTAATCACTCATTTGTTTTCAAGGTAGCTTATTTACACACACACACACACACACACACACACACACACACACACACACACACGGGGGAAGGATGGAACAGGAGAAAAATTCCAAAATATGCAATTACAATTAAATAAATTAAGCTTCAGTATGTTGGCGTATATGTGTGTGTGTGTGTGTGTGTGTGTGTGTGTGTGTGTGTGTGTGTGTTGTGCATGTGCATGTCTGAGTAGATGCCAGAGATTATGCAATGTGGTTTTCTCTTTGTTTACTTTGAGACGGGTGTTTCACTGAACCTGAGATTGCCTTTTGGATAGAATGGATGGCTAGTCAGCAACTCCCAGTGGTGTACACCTACCTACCTGTGCTCATTCAGTTCAGGGGTTCCAGATATGTGCTCATAGGCTCGGTTATTTCCATGGGTTCTAGGGATCTGCATGCCTTTTTTTTTTTTTGGTTATGGTTTTTGTTATTTTTTTTGTTTTTGTTCATTGAGATGGGGTTTCTTTGTGTAGCCCTGGCTGTCCTGGAACTCACTCTATAAACCAGGCTAGTCTTGAATTCACAGAGATCCACCCCTGTTTCTGCCTCCCACATGCTGGGATTAAAGGCATGCACCACAAAGCCGGGTCATTACAGACAGTTTCAAACTGCCATGTGGGTGCTGAGATTTGAACCTGGGTTCTTTGGAAGAATAGTCAATGCTCTTAACCACTGAGCCATCCCTCCAGCTCCCGGGTTCTAGGGATCTGATTGAAGGTTCTTGGTTCCTTCACAGCCAGCACATTACCCACTGAGCCATCTCTCCTGTCCAATTTTCTGGTCTTAAGAAATCTAGTATAACAATGCTCAACAACTCTGGTATTCTGAGAACAAAATCCGTGGCCCCTCCATTGAAAATTTAAAAAGCAGTAACTCCTGACACTTTTCGAAGCTATAAACTCTCCCATGTCAACGTGTCACGTTATTGGAAACATAATTTGCCTACTTTGTGGTTGCTTTCGAGAATGATCCTGTATAGCAGCCCCAAGTTGTTTAAAAAACTGTGGAGGATTGTGGCATTAAGCCCCATCAAATCTAACAAATAAAGAATTTGAATCATGAAAATCTATGTTGCTGTTCCCAACTTTGTGATAGCTGTTTGTCTGGATCATTTTCCCCCCAATAAATCTGTACAGTGGATGGTACTGTACCTTTCAGTCCTTCAAAGCTCATTTTTTTCCCATCAACATGGTGTCCCCAGAAGCCATCTTTATTTTTACTGACCCTGACCAGCTCAAGTTCTTTCAATTTCTATAATTTCATCTGATTTACAGACTAATTCATGTAAATGCTATCTCTCACATAAATGTTGTTGATATTCTATCCTTTGCTAGCTCCCTTGTTGTCTGCTTTGGCTTCCATGAAAATTAGGACCCCAGTACAACCTTGTCCAAAAGATTTACTGAGTTAGGTACTCCGAGCAACACTCCTGGAAGCTCACTTTGATGTTTTCTAAAGCCCTAAGCAAATACAAATGTTACTATTATTATTTCTCTTTAGGCTGCAGATGGAAGATGTAGAGGAAGTTTCATAATGCTGGCTATTTGGGAAGTTATGGAAGAAAATCTGAGTCACAGGTTCTTGCATCAACACCCAAATCACAATTTTCTCTTCATTTATACGAAAACTAGTTATGAAAAAGCTTCATGTTTCTCCATACGACTGGTCATTTCTTCCTTTTATTTTCCATTTTTATTTGTTTTCCCCCTCTGCCCATGTCCTTCTGTTTTGTTTATCACCAGAAAGAAGATGGCTTATTGACACCATTCACACACAGGTAGTTTTGAAAGATGACTTTCCTTTAGAAGAACTCCTGTCCTTCTAAAAACAAAAAAGAACAAATCAAACTAAAGGTAGAAAAAGAAATGTTTCCATCTAATATTACCTTTCTACGAAGTTAGGCTTTCCTTCTGTGAATATAGCCTGATTTAAGATTTATTCCCTTTCTTTATTTTGGGCTTATGGGTGTTTTGCCTACCCATAAGGTGGAGCTCTGTGAATTTTGGGTCAGCATGCTATATATAACATGTTCCAGGACAGCCCGCACTGTGCAGTGAGGATAGAATAAATTAAAAAAAATACAATAAAATGGTAAAATAAACACAATAAAATGAGGCATATGGGAGAAGTTACAGGGGTGCAAAATGGGAGGTGGTGGTAAGACTTCCTTGCATACAGGTATGTATGTGCCCCATATGTATGAAGTGCCCTCAGAAGCCAGAAGAGGGGGTAGGATCATGAGGAACTGGAGTTACAGACTATGTACCAGGATGTGGGTGCTGGGAGCTGAACCTTGGTGCTCTGCAGGAGTTGTAAGTGCCCTTAACTGAACCCAATGTGGCCTCATCTAGGAAAGTCTGTACATGCTCTCAGGTCTTAGTTTAAGACAAGTTCATTTCCCTGGGATTTAGTCCACCAGGATTGGTGGTTTCCCTGAAGGCAGTCTGGTCATTGATTCCACTCACAGGCAGAGGCCTGAATTTTGTTGCTGTGACAAAATGCCCTGATTAATAATTATAATGAAATAAAGCATAAGGCAGGAAGGGTTTGTCTGGCTGACAATTCCACATGCTTTAGTAGGTTGTCCCACATCCATACATATCTTGATAACAATAATTGGACTTGATGAGTTGTCAAAAATAAAACAAAATGAAGCAAAACCAAAGCAACAACAAAATGTGAATCCAGGTGTGGGGTAAGCTTTTAATCACAGTACTAGACAGCCAGAGACTGGTGGATTCCTGTGAATTTTAGGTCAGTGTGGTATACATAACATGTTCCAGGCCAGCCAGAGCTACTTAGTATCATAGGTCTTGTCTCAAAAATAAAAAAGAAAAGATATATGGGGGAAATTTCAGAGGGATTGAAAAAAAGGTCAAAATAGTGGGTGGCTTTAAAATTTCCTTCATTTGTATGAAATCCTAAGAATGAAGACATATTTTTTTAATTGTTAAGTGAACACACCCAATGCACAGTATGGTTGGTACATGGGTCTGTAAGGCAGAACTCGAGCTACTAAAAAGAAGTACCTGGGAAAATAAAGTCTAAGTGCTTTCATTGACCTCAATTTTCTCAAGTATTTGTGTTCAATGTCATCCAGCCAACAAGCAACAAGGATGATCTATTTTCCTGGCCACCAAAGGCCTGTGAGAGAATAAACAGCGGTGGATTTCGCCCTTATCTTAGAGCTTTCAGGCCTGTAGAATTTTCTCTAAAGGGAAAAAAAAAAACCCTCAGAACAATTTCCCCATTCAGTCGTGAAATCACTGTCATCAGCCTTTCTCCAAGAACCCTTTGCACAGAAGCAGAAAAAACAGGCTCTGCCCAGATGGCTTGCCCCATTTTCCCAGCACAGATACTTTGACAGGAAGATAAGTAAGTGATTAAATTCTAAGTGAAGTCTAAAGACTAAATGCTCCAGCAAACGATGGAACAGCATTCTTTGGGTACAGTGAACCAGCCAGCTGAGGCCAGGCAGAAGTAGATTCTACCAGTTTCCCTCTTAAGACCTTCTCCATTAAAGCAGCAGGGCAGCATTTAGCACTAGACCCAGAGGGACGGGGATGTGTTTCTAGTGTTAACATGGCAGTGGTATCATATTCTCCTAAGTCTTGAGTATAATATAAGTGTAGATTCAAAACATTCAGAGCTGCGTGTTCTCTATAAATATTGGAGCAGTCAGCTTTGATCGCTTTATCTACACACAGATTTGACAATAAACAGAGATTAGAAAGAATCGTTACATGCAGTTAGAAGCCTAGTTTATGGTTAAATATTTTCCCTCATTCTGACCAAGTTAAACTTACCTAATAGTATGCCCTCAGGTTGTAGACTGCCCAAGTCACTGAAGCCCTGTAGTTTTAAGCTCCAATTTTTTGACATTGCCTTCCCTAAGTCAGAAATATCACTTAAAAGTACTACTAAAATAAATGACAGAATGATGTGGCAGAAGGGACATAGAGTATCATCTCTCCTCCAACACTAGAAACTAGAACAAAAAACAAAAACAACTGCTCTAATTTCTGGTCATCAAAAACTACTACCCAAATTATATATATATGACTCAATTCCAAAATAAAAACTTAGGCAGCCAGTTGATATAGCTTACCACCTCCAACTCATGTTGTGGAATGCCTCCTATTAGAAGGGACACACAAATGACATATCATGGCCGTTAACAAACAGCACAAAACCAGATACATGGTTGGCATTTAACAATCTTTCTATGCCTTTGCAGATTCAGAAAGATGAGTCAAAAATACATACATACATACATACATACATACATACATACATACATACATACGAAGGAAGGAGAATCAGAAGCATGAATTGGCCTGTTTTATGTGTCTGTATTCCACCCAGCAACATTCCTTATTTTGCTGAATTGTTCTATTATACTCCCTCTAAATGCCAAAAAATTTAATGCTATTGCTGCTTCAAGTGTGAGGGTTGTATATTAGCACAGTAACTGCTTGAAGAATGAGAAAACATAAACCTAACCACGCCCTCATGTGTTTTGGGAGAAACAAGACTAAATACTTTTTTTAAAAATAAGAAAAATTTTAGTTGAATTTGTAGGATTTTTTTGTAAAATGAGAAATTTTAACTCATTAAGTCAAATTTTGGGTTATAAATTGCAGGTAATACAAACAATGAAACTCAAATCAACCTCTTGAGGAAAAAGTATCAGAATATAAAAGCTAGAATTACATAATAGCACATGAAGTAAAGGTGATGAAGAAAAATGTCACCTCTTGCTCATGCTTCCCCCAAAAACAAAGTGACTCTGTTGAGGGTAAAGAAAAGAAAAAGAAAAAAATAAAATAAAAGAAAGCAAAGGTACACACCAATGAGCTTCATGTGCTTACTTTTCAATGGCAGCCACTAACCACTTTGAATACAGTCAGTGTGCTCATAGATAACCCAGATATATGTTAGAATTAACAATCAGTTCCAAATTAAGAAATACTTCTGCATCCAAGAAAGGCGACCAGGTGACCATCTTACTTCCCTCCCCCATAGAGGCCAATTTTAAATAATTCGTTAGAATTAATCCTTGCAATGAACTGCAATGCCCAGGAAATGTTTTCATTTCTAGCACATTGCCTATATTTCTCTCCCTAGCCACATTCCCATCCGCCTGAGGGCTCTGTGGCATGGCTGCCATGTACCCAATTTTCAAAGACAGCTTGAGGCCCTGTAGAAATATTTGTCCTACACCTATTTTCCAAACTTCGATATGTGCCACAGTCCTGTTGAGGGGATGTTAGACAGATGTGCTGACCAGTGCAGATGACCAGGCCGGGGCTTAAGAATCTGCATTTCTTTAATCCCAGCGCTTGGGAGGCAGAGGCAGGCAGATCTCTGTGAGTTCAAGGCCAGTCTGGTCTACAAAGTGAATCCAGGACAGCCAGGGCTGCATAGATAAACCTTATCTCAAACAAACAAACAAACAAAAAAGAATCTGCATTTCTTACAAGTTCCCACAGGGAGTTAATACTGCCTCACACTGAGAACTGCTAAACTAAACCATGTAGCTCATAAGCAAGGAGCACAGAGTACACTGCAGGCTGCCTGATTCTAAACAGCATCCTGAGACCTCACCAATACGCACCTGTTTGCCTGTAAGAGTTTTTTAGTGCAGAATATTAACAGAGGGGGGAAAACAGTGGTGTTTAGATAGTAAATGGAAGAGTAGTAAATATTATAATTTGGGCACCTGGGTCTGAGGTATACCATAACATCACTTAACTCATCACTATACTAAGAATTTTAACACTAAGAGTTGTTTTGATAGGAAATGTGTCGTTAATGGTTGCTAATGGGGACAAGACTTACTAGACTAAAAGCCCTACCTGAGAATCTAGAGACAGATAATGGACCCTGGGCATGAGAGACAATGTCTTCAGTAGTGTACCTACTGTTAAGTTGTTCACGCTTCTATAAGCAACCCCTTGCCCATGTTCCTGTAAAAAGCCCTAATGAAATTAATTAACTTAATTGAATTACACACAAGAAGAGACACAAAAATAGGAAGGGGACTGGTAGAAGCTCAGAAGTGAAAGGAGCCAAGAGAGAGCTAAAGGAGATGACTATAATAAAAAAAGATTATATATTTCATATATATATATGAAAATGTCATAATGTTAATTTAAAAGCCCCCCAAATGTGTCAATCAGTGTAAAAGAATTTTCAAAGCTCCAACATGCCACCACAAATGCTGTTTGTTATTTTCAGTAGGAATCAAAACATCAGAGAGCTAAAGATGTACCAGAAAAGAATAAAACTAAGCCAGTAAAGGAACTGATCTTTAATTTAAAAGCTGAGATGACGTAAAAGGAAATGACAAAGAAGTTTATTAGACCCTCAGAGGTTGGGTCACCTTTAAAATGACTGAGCTAATGGTTTTCAGGGTAGGACAAAACAGTGCCTCTTCCAATAATACTTGTCTTCAACTGAAAATATAAACATCCTCTTTTTCCCCCTGAGGTGATCATGTAAATATAACTGCTTTAGCAACAACAGTTCAGCGGTTTGCTGCTGCTTGCTTTCCTAAGTACTAATCTGAAAATATTTCACCTAAACCGTGTTTTTCTTTTGTAGTCTGTTAGCTTTTGTCTGAGGTACACTAGAAAAATTCAGTATAACTTTATGGATAATAAACTCTCGGACATAAATATAGGATCCATCCACTCAGCGACACACAAAATGTTAGCACGTGACTGAATACGACTGTTATCCTCCATTAACTAATTGTCATGCAAAGATAAAAAGTAACATCTTCCTCTGCTTTAACATGAAAATCTTATGGTGAAGACACAGGACCAGCAACTTAAAAGAAATATCCTAGTGTTATTAAATTAACATTGTATTGGATTAGGGAGGAAATTTTCATTCTAAGTTAAGCAACCTGGCAAGCACCCCTGAATCCTACCTTTATGCCCACTCTTTATCCCCAAATGGTGTTATAGTTCAATATTATTCAGTCCGTCAGATTAGCATTCATCATTAAGAATGAAAGGAGGGGGATTTCTCCACATCAATAAAATACTACTTCCTTTTGATTGGACATTATATTTTCTCAATGAGTCAAAAATTCTCACTGATTTGTGTTATTGAAGTTTTGTTCATGGTTATTAGCTTTGGATGTAAATGACAAGCCATGCTCTGGTACATCAGAGGTTATACCTGTTAGTAAAATACAAATGTCTCCTCCTCTATTTCTGGTCAGCTTGTTCTGTTTTTACTTAAATGACTTGGTAGGGTATGAGTTATTTAATGTTTGGCATGTGGTATGGCTTAAAACCAATTGTTTCCTAGATGGTGACATTATTTTGGGAGATTACGAAATGACGATGATCCCCAGCTGCTAGAAGTAGGCCAGTGGGTGTGGGTCTTTGAAGGTGACAGCTTGGTCTGGTTCCAGTTCCTTCATATTCTGCTCTCTCATCCAATATGATGTGAACAGCCTCTACTACATTACCCCACTATCACAAGATGAACTGCTCTTCCATGATCTTATTGGCATTCTCTGATATCACAGACCAAACTAATGATTCCCTTTTTTAAAAAAAATCTGTTCTGCAGTGTATTTCATCACAAGGTCAACAAACTAACCAATACGAGTGAAAAACAGAACAGTTCAATACAGTGGACACTTGAAGCTTAGTGGAAAAATAGAGAAAAGCATCCTACAATATTTCATCAACTCAGTGCCTAAAGCATATCTCAAGATAACACTTAAAAGTTATGTAAAAAAATGCTTTTAATATTCCCCCAACAAATAACACAGATAAGTTCACGGAAACTGAGTTTCTAGAGAGTGTATAGCCTGGTGACTACAAATACACATTGTGGAGAGTGTCTGTTCACAGGCAGCTATATCATTTTGTGTAATATATATGTGACATTCCTCATATATAATAAATTCTGCCTCTAGGTTGAAGAATCAATATTTCAAAGCACTTACTGCAGTGCACAAAATGTTTCATGAGTTAAAATTATAATAAAAACTAATTTCAAGATACAATTTCTGCTATGAATTGATGGGTGCTCCTTTGTTGTTTGTAGGTGATGGTTTTGTACCCACCTCCACAAGTCTATTATTGTTGATAAAAAGTTCCAGAAGCATAGTTTTTTTTTCATGAGTGAGAGACAGAGCATTTGGGATACAAAAATAAAACCTTTGAGTAAATGACTTCACTTTGTTGGACACTATATACTATAAAGAAATACAAAATCTTGAAATACACAAAATATTAGATATTTTAGACCTACCAGATAACATTGGCATGGAAGAAACTAGGGTAAAGATTAAGCAAAAAGATTGGTCAGACTCAATTGAATAAAACTGAACAAAAGACAGAAATAGGAAAGACAATTTGTAGATCACATAATAGCAACTCATTTGCATTACGTGGATTTGACTTCATATTTTGAGGGTGCATTTTCTACCTCTTGTGCTTGTGTTTCA
Source organism: Lophiomys imhausi (assembly GCA_907164525.1). NCBI lineage: Eukaryota > Metazoa > Chordata > Mammalia > Rodentia > Muridae > Lophiomys > Lophiomys imhausi. The sequence continues at coordinate 577,446 of CAJQZJ010034084.1, read as the reverse complement.
ATTATTAATGGTTAATGAATTTTGATAATGTTTGTAGTATACCTTTCTTGTTTTCAATCCTTAAAGTAAATTGCAAAGTCTATACACGTGACGGGAAAGTAAATGGTGGCTTTATAAAGTGGGCATACTTATGTAAAGCAAAGTGTCATGGTTAATGGAGTTGCTCAGTTGCTATCCGTTCAGCACCATGATTCCACCAACTGACATGACAAGAGAAAGCCAAGGCAGTCTTGCAGAATTCAAGTTCATTAAATTATCTAGGATGGATTGGTTCCCCAGCATTTCATCTTTGAAAATAGAAATAATTTAAGAGCAGATAGCCAAGATGTCTCTCTGAAAACTCATTAGAAATTTAATAGCTTCAAGTCTTGTTAGTCTGCATTAATCTCCTGCCACCACCCAGTCAACTACTTGGTATTGTCATAAATTATTTGCTTTTTTACTCTAAATTTGGGTGTATAAAAACTTTGGTAATAGAGCTTTAGAATTCCTTTTCTTGTACACTTCAGTTATCTTCCCAGTTAGCCCAGGCTATAGGAAATATACTACATCTCATATGCAGGGTAGAGGAGACCCAGTAGCTTCATTCTTCCTGCATCAAAAGGTCACCATAGGATATGAGGCTGTGACAATTATGCAGGTTGTAACTGCTTCACTGAAGCATACTCCTGGTGCATGTCAATGGATCCTGTCAGTCACCCTCAACCGCTGTGGCTCCAGCTCTTCCCGATGAACATCTTTATTATCAAGTTGGAGTCTTTAAAGCCATGAGAGAACAATGTAGAGTTAATGGTGCTGAATGGCATCAGCAGATCATCATAGATCTTGTTCCATTGCCTTCTTCCCCTTCACATCCATTGGTCCTTCCAACTGCTTGCCATAGAGCATCAAGTTTTAGTGTCAGAATGACTCAACAGCTTCACTCCGGCCATATATCCTTGTGTAGAAACATAACGTAATCCTGTAACTCTATGTATATCACACTTTTTCCACTCTGCTTCTGTCCTCACGCCAACGACCTACACTCCAACCATGTTGAACATTTCCCATTTCCCATACCAAGTAGGCTCCTCCCAATCAGACAGTTAACTTTTCTCTCAAATTGAAGCACAAAAAGATTACGTCCCCTATAAAACTCCCTAACATCCTAGGCATCCCTGTGCCTTTTTCTGAACATGTCTTCATTCACAAACCTTTGGCTTTACCCAAGGCTAGGAACTGAAAGTGTATTCTTAATCCTCCCAATACCCAACAGAGTGAGTCACGGTACTCCTACTTAGAAGAAAAGGAAGTGGCATTTGCTCAACACAGGAAAACATCATTTTGCCTACAGAGTAGCCAAATGGTTATTGAGCACTGTTATTTTGATGTATGTATAGCCAGGTCCGCAAAATTACATTCACTGCATAGTAATTATCAAGCACTTAATACATTAAACAGACATTGGTTTTATAAATACTCACACATACAAGACATTGTAAATGAACAACACTATCCCTAGGACACAATGCTGTCCTACTCCTAGCCTGCTAACTCTGATTGCTCTGTGTTCCTGTTTCTTTCTCACAAGCTGCCAAATCCTATGCACAATTCAAGAAGCAGTGCCCACACTGTTTACATTTACAAACATCTGGCATGAGCTGGCACATCTGCACAGGAAAAGCTGCAAACATGTTCTGTCTGCAGCGACTCAAAGCACAGAAACGGTGTCCCAAGGCTCAAGGTGGTCAACTTTAATGAGCATAAAGCACACTGAATTTTTATTCTGCTTGATTTCTGTTCGGTCTGCATGTTCTGTCCAGGCCACTTATTATGCCCGTTTTTGTTGCACCGAGTAGGACTTTATCATGTAAAACCCTAGAACAAATCATTCGATCTTATCATTGCTAATAAAATTTGAGTCATGAGGAAATGAAACAGTGCTATTCCCACAGAGCCTAAATTTAAAAATGAGTAACTTATAAGTCTTAGATCATTTATGCCAGTTAGCCAACACTTTCTGCCTGCACCCACCTACAAGTTGGATCAGTTTTGACTCAAAGAAAAGTTCGGTTAATAATCTGTAATATTCTGGCACCTTCTCCAATTTCAGTTGAAAATCCTGGAAGGATTTTATGGTGTTACCTGTAAATATAACTCAAAATACAATCCAAGAGAGATGAAAGTTAAGTTCCCTATGCAATGAGCTACCCAGAAATGGCTAACAGTGTCTTTTAGGTGCATGCCAGTTAGAGTTACTAAGTTCTTCCACAGCAAACTCACTGTCCTGCCTTCATTTATAGGAGCCCTGAATCACACACCTTATTTTATGATGTTATTTTGGATCTGTATCCCAAAGTAGAAACAGAATATCCTAAAGTACCTATTTCTTGGGTCAATCTCATTGTAGATGAGATGAAAAAACAGTTGTAAAAAGATCAACCAAACACTTGGGTGAATGGATATTTTTTGGAGGCACGACCAGCTAATTAATGAATTACTAGTTGAGCTCGAGAGCTGTGTCTCATAAAATCCATCCTGCATTGGGAAGATGGGCACATAAGCATGACAGAACCTATGTGAAAAGTTAAGAATGGCTGCTGGTAGGTCTTGAATCCTAGCACTGAGAAGTAGGGCAGAAACAGGATTCCTGAGGCTTGCTGACTGCCAGCCTATATCTCCAGATTCAGTGGAAGACACTATCTCAAGGGAATAAAATAAAGGGGTTGCTAACACAAGACACCCAACATCTTCCATACACACACACACACACACACACACACACACACATACTGTAAATGAAACAAACAACACCCTCTATTTGATGCTTCTCAAGCTTTTATATTAAAGAAACACGACTTCATACAGAAGAAAAAGTGAATACATTAGTCTTATTCAAATCCCAAACACTAGAGATTATCATAATATAATGTGAAAGACTCAAAATATTCCAGTCTTAGAACTTTTTTAATGTGTGCCAGTGAGGAACAGTGTTGAAATATATAGTGCGAATTGTGTAGTGTAAAATATATAAAATATGTAAATATGTATATGTTTTATTACAAAGTTAATTGTTTCAATTATTATTTACTTTAGCATTTTCCTTATTTTTAATCCAAATGTTATAATTATATAAATGGCATATTGTGTGTACCCTAAAGTACCTATAGCTCCTTATAGTCTTCTACAACTATTCAGAGCCAGGGTTCATATGCATGAATAATATATTACTTACAGGTGTAGAAGAGTGAATGGCAGATAAAATGCATAATATACTTCAATAATATGGAAGCAATGTTGTTAGAGGGCATGCCCATGGTTGTCTTTTACATTAACTTGTTCTTCCCCTCATTAGGAAAAATTACTTCCTCATGATCAAGTTACATTATTAAAAACTAAACCCAGTCACAAAATCTTCAGCGTACAATTTGTCCTCCCTACAAGTTGTGTTGGGGTAAAGATGGAACAAATACTGTAGAAGTGGCCAATCAATGACTGCTTGATACTCATACCATGAGAAAGAGCCCACCCCTGACACTGCCTAGAAGGCCAGAAGCCAGAGGCTGGATAGCCCAGACACTGAGAATAGAACTAAACAAAAAAAGTCAATGAAAATTATTCTTAATGATATTCTGTTATACTCAAAGATTGGTACTTAGCTAAATTGTCATCAGAAAGGCTTCACCCACTGGGTATTGTGGCTCACAAGTGCCTTTAATCCCAGCACTCGGGAGGCAGGGGCAGGTGGATTTTGGTGAGTTCAAGGCTAGCCTGGTCTACAAAGTGACTCCAGGACAGCAAGGATCACAGAAAAACCCTGTCTCAAAACAACAACAACAAAAGAAAGAAAGAAAGAAAGAAAGAAAGAAAGAAAGAAAGAAAGAAAGAAAGAAAGAAAGAAAGAAAG